>PVJA010033294.1:0-23444 GCA_004027025.1 Myocastor coypus | reverse complement strand
AAGAAGAAGAAGAAGAAGAAGAAGAAGAAGAAGAACAAGAACAAGAAGAAGAACAAGAAGAAGAACAAGAAGAAGAACAAGAAGAAGAAGGTCGCCAGGTAGAAAGATGGCACAGCCACTAAAGGTGCACAGCTACCGCATCAGCTGAACCGTGCGGCGATCGGAGAAACAAATGCGCAGCCGGAGAGCTGACCCGAGTGGCTCCGGAGGCGGCCTTGCTCCGCCCTACGTCGGTCCTTGTGTCTTCGCGCCTGTTCGCCACGCGTAATGGATACGTTCGCCGCAGCATACCGACGCATTCACCGCCATCCCGCTTCTCCAGCCCTTCCCTTTGCTCTGCTACCCCCTCCCCTCCTGCCAATTCTTGAAATTCATTGCTTTAGTGTTGTTGAAAAGCTCCAGAGTTGTAATGCTCAACCCTGTGCTGTGTGAGCACCGGTCTTCTTGCTTACTCAGTGCTCAGCTGGACGGCTGCGGAGCGAGTCCTAGCAGACACCTGTTCAGACGCGCACGCGGCACCCTTGTGACGTCCACGCCTTAGGGGTACCAGGAAAACGGAATTTAGGGACCTTTGACTGCGGCTATAAATAGCACTCTCTGGATCCTTTTCTAATAGTGGCTCACCACAATTATTTGGGGGAAATACAAAAATGCAGGTCACATAGGTAAGGTCTGGCCAGTCTTTAAAAAGTATGAATTCACATTTCTTAACCACCTATATTCTTAGATAACTTGCAGGATAACAATATCAACTAACAGAAGCATGCTTAAACATCATATATTTAAATACTGTTTCCGCGGAGCTGAATGAGGCTCTCAGGGAGTGGAGGACCGCCACAGTGCCTCTCAGTCCTCCATCTGTCTCTGAAGTCTTGTGGGCTCTGCTCACACAGACGCATGGCAGGGACGTCCCTTCACCTGCTGAACTGCCACCCTGCTAAGCTGACCCGTCTGGCATTCGGGTGCTACCGCTGCCTCCTGCCCTTCTGCCTTTCATCTTTTTTTTTCTCCTCTTGCTTCCTCATGGTTGACACCAAGGTTATTTATGGCAATGCATTTAAGCCTTGAATATTATGTTAGATCCTCCAACTGGCTTTCTAACCAGGTAAAGTGGTTGACTGAGAATCTACTAAGAAAACCCAAGCTTTTTTAAAAAAACGATGTAAGCTTAGGGTCCAAGGGCTGCCCAGTCTTTCTTTGGGAAGATGGTATTAGTCGAGCCATCTTATACCTGGTGGTGGCGAGCTACGTGGTGCAAGATGGCTAGTCGTAGTTCTGTGTTGGGCACACAGTGCTCCCAGCAGCCAGTCACCCATAAGTTATTCTGGTCCTCAGGAGGACTCATGGCACCTAAAATGTAGCGGGAGGAGACCTGGCCTTGCTGCGTGCCTGGGGAGCCTTCGCGTCCTCTTCCCTGGATGCCTTGGTTGGCTAACAGGTGCCAGGAAGAGAGAGGAAGAGCACCTGGGTCACTTAGGCTTGTTCTTTGTTTGAATTCTGCATCTCCTAGGAAACGTGCTCCTAGGGCTCAGATCACTAAGCAGTGTGTTAGTGGCCTGTTCATGACTCAAAGAAGCTAAGGAAAGGAACAGTTGACTTACTGTACCTCAGGTAGGGCTTTGGGGAAGACCTATTGCACAACTCCATGTTCAGCAAGATTCCTTCGCATGCCCCAGTGGTCCTCATTGTATTGTTTTTTCTTTAAGAAACACAGTCATTGAAAGGGCTGCCATGTGTCCCCACCCGCCATGGTGGTAACACTCGTGCACGCCTTTCAAGCAAGTCGGGAAGGAGGCAGCAGTTCAAGACAGTAATGCATTTTAGCTTCTGTGTAACTGCTATAACTGTGGTACCATAACGCAGCTGTGACACACCGTCAAACAGAAGCAAGCCTTTTTAGGGTTAAAGCCGGTCCCAAATATATTTTGGTGGCAGCAACAGGCTTTAACTTCACATTCGATAAATATATCCCAAATGAACATCTCTTGTTGATCAGTTTGAGACAAATACAAAAAAATCATACTTAGCTTTTACATTATTTTAAAAAAGTATTTAGTACAGGGTCTCCAGGGTCTCACTGTGTAGACTGGATTCCTAGTGGTCCTCCTGTTTCCAGCCTCTCAGGCGCTGACATTACAGGCACGCGCCTCCATGCCTAGTCTCAACTGCTGTCTCAGCGTACCCTTGGGGTGGGGCTAGCATGTAAAAAATCATCCCTTTTTTTAAAAAAAATTGGCTTATCATTTATAAATGTAATTTGTTTACTAATTTTAATATCTCTATATAAACATATATTTAGATCAGAAATTTAAAGTCTTTAACATATATATATGTATATATATATATATATATATATATATATATATATATGCAGGAAACAACTCTATCACAATTAACTTACCATTTCAGCTGGAGCTTTACACAGACAGGATATTTCATCAGGGACGGGATCTTAAGTGCAGAAGGCCACCTGCAAGTCCTTCCATGTTAATTGGCTAGTGGCTAGCGAGGATTTCTGGCTGACTTTTCAGCCAGCAGTCTGTGAAGCAGGTTTCCTGTCGTGCCTCTACTCACAGGACTGTCTCGTCAGTGTCGCTGGCCAGCACGTGTCCTCTACCCTCTGTTTGGGGCTTGGCTCTAACTTGTACTGTCTTGCTTCATGGGAATGATAGACAAACTTGCTTAGGGATTCTTGCCACTTCTTGCCAGGAAAACCAGGTAGAAACACATGTTTGAGTCAGGCAAACCACTGTCATCAGTGAGGTCAGCTCAGAGGGTCTGATTCCCACTGATGGGTTAGAAAACTTCTCTTCTCTTCTCTTCTCTTCTCTTCTCTTCTCTTCTCTTCTCTTCTCTTCTCTTCTCTTCTCTTCTCTTCTCTTCTCTTCTCTTCTCTTCTCTTCTCTTCTCCCCTCCCCTCCCCTCCCCTCCCCTGTATGCACCACCATACCCAGTCTCAATCTGCCTCAGTGTGCCCTGGGGGCAGGGCCGGCATGGCACTCCGGGGATCAAACCCCGGCTGCTGTGCTCTGGCTGAGCAGACGCTTTAGTCCACTGAGCTATCAGGCTGGCCTGTGGAAACTACTTTTACACACCAAGAGAATCCATCATCACGATCCTCTTACCTTGGCGCAATGCACATCATTGTCCTTGTGCCCAGGCCATTCTGTGCTGGGGACAGAACAATGACTGTCTCAGGGCATTTCTGAGGGAAAGCCATAGCTTTGTAAGGTTTGTATTACCACAATACGGTCCAATGTGTGCTGCATGTCAACAACTTTAGGAGACTGATATCTGTATCCACATACTCTACATAGTATTTAGGGGAAGCACAATGTCATTATAATTTTCTGTTTTCCAGATTTTTAGTTGTATCTGGGCAGGTCATTTTGAGTCTTTTATTGTAGGTTTCTTCTACAGATAACTTGCCGAGCTTGCTTTCCAGCATACTTTTGTCCAGGGCGCTAAGAAGTCTTTTCTCTTACGTTTTAGGGTTGCTAAAAATACCTAACATCCAGGAAGGACATCTGCATATGCTGAAGACGGGAGAACACTAATTTGCTTGTGTTATTGTTGAGACAGGCTGTTGGGAATATTCTTACTTTCCATCTGGGGAAATAAATCCTATTTGCTGCTTTGCTGTAGAACGCAGTGGCGTTAGCTGAAGCCGAAGCAAGAGAGGAGGGCTCCGGGGCGCCTCCTGTCTCCCGGCAGGAGCCCAGCAGCGACAGCCTCGGTACCTGAAGATTTTTACCACTGGGTCTGAGCAACGTGAGCGTCCATGGCAGGAAGTCGTCTTGCTGACAGGCTGTCGTCTTTTCATTATACGTGGGAGGGAAATTCTAGGTTGCTACTCACATTTAGAGACTGGTCTATGTGGTTTTAAGAAGAAGCAATTAAGGCCATACAAGTTATATTTTTTAAAATTCAAAATCAGTGTTTAAATGTGACACCCAGGGCTTCTCCTAGGGCTTGGCATGTCACTCACATGAAATGTGCAAGCGTGGACACTGCCCGCCTTTCCTCCCACCGCTGTCACTCGTTTCATCATGGTATGAAAGCACTGCCGTTCTGAGCACAGCCACATAGGTTCCCTTATGTTGGACACCAGGTGCCATCCCTTTCAGTTCAGATCCGTCCTAGACGGCAATTCCACTGTGAAGTAACAGTCTAGTGCATGACTACTGTTTCAACAGCTAAACTATGTGTTTAATTACTTTAATGCTCTTTTTCTTATTATTATAAATGTATTTAGTACAGGGTCTACAGGGTCTCAGCACACAGACTGGACTCATAGTGATCCTCCTGTTTTCAGCCTCCCAAGCTCTGGGATTACAGGTGCGTGCCACCACGCCCATTCTCAGGCACTATCTCATCATGCCCGGGGTACCGGGCTGGCATGGCATGCTGGGGATCGAACCCTAGTCCCTGCATGTGCCTAAGCAGAGCTCTTAGTAAGTGAAAGCTAAACAAAAAGCATCTTCATCAGACATTTAGTGAAAAACAGACATTGTAAAATACGGATGACCATGGTCTATGTGATACTTTGATAGAAGTTTTCAACTCAAAAGTATCCACCAGCAGAAATGAAACATAATTATGATTATAAAATATTTTCTTGAGCTCCAAGAAGGTGCTAAAATTGCGACTGAGATGAGGCATGGTGGCACATACCTGTAATCCCAGCACCTGTGAGGGTGAGAACTGGAGACTCACTGAGTCTGATCTGCATAGGGAGCCCCTGGAGCCCCTGGAGCCCCTGGAGACCCTGCACTAACTACAAGAAATTTCTTCATTTTCAGCTTTGTGTTTTTTTTTTTTTTTTTTTTTTTAAGGACTGGGATTCAAACTCAGGACCTTGTACTTGCCAGGCAGGCACTTGTGCCACGGAGCTATCTCCCCAGCTCCAGCTTTGTGTATTTTGTATGCTGTATTCTTTAATATTAGTCAGAGTGCAGTGTTATATAGATAAACTGAATGACAAGACACGGTGTACGAAGGAGAAGATAGTTTAGGTAAAGTAAATATTTGGTTTTAAACATGTTTAATCAAAGGATGCTTATAAAGAATAGATAGCACCAGCCGCCCAGCATCTTTCTGTATTTTAAGTAGGATGTTAGTAGATGAAGGAGTTAGTGCCCCTCTAACCTGCACTGCTCACTTCCTCTTTAGCGATATGAAGGAGGCTCAAGTCAACATCAGCCAGATGGAGAGGGAGGGAGAGAGGGAGGCAGGAAGAGGGAGGGGAGAAGAGAGGGAGAGAGGGAGAGAGAGCAGGAGTGAGAGCAAGCGAGCAGGAGACAGAGAGAGATAGGGAGAGAGAGAGTGAGAGTAAGAGAGATACAGAGGGAGAGAGACGGCAAGAGGGGGAGGGGGGAGAGACAGAGAAGGGGAGAGACAGAGACTCAGAGAGAGACAGAGACAGACAGAGAGAGAGACACAGAGACCAAGAGAGACAGAGAATGCATTTGTTCCGTGTAAACCACTAAAAGGCTGAACCATGATTTTAGCCACTGTCTTTCTTCCAGTGCCCTGCCATGGTGAGTTGCTTTTTCTCCAAGAAGCCGAAGTACTGCTGCAGCAGCCTTATAGTACAGAAACTATGCTTTGATTAGTTGTCCTTTCATGTACAAAAAGTGTTTTCTCTCGCTGATGTACCATCGTCTGTGAAGGTGAGTGTCCTAATACAGCTTATTTACAAATGACCTCTCTCTCTCTCTCTCCCTCTTGTATTTTAGAGAAGGGTCTACACTGTGTCAAAAGCTGAGATTACAGGTGTTACCACATCTAGTTGCCATTGCTGTCTCTGGGCGTGTGTGTGTGTGTGTGTGTGTGTGTGTGTGTGTGTGTGTGTGTGTGTCTGTGAGTAGTGGGCTGGCATGGCAGGCCTGGGGATTGAACCCCCAGCCCTTGCGCATGCTTGCCGGTGCTTTAGACCCCTGAGCTATTTGGCTGGCCTATAAATGACCTGCTGATACTGCGCCAATCTGCACTTTGGTTTCTCATGGAATTCCTTGCTATTTTGATTTAGATTCAAAATTTTGTGCTGTGGAGACCACAGAAGTGTAAACTCAAACAGGATGAATCTGAGAAAATTCTTAATTACATTTGAATTTG
The DNA here is from genome assembly GCA_004027025.1 of Myocastor coypus. Taxonomy (NCBI): domain Eukaryota; kingdom Metazoa; phylum Chordata; class Mammalia; order Rodentia; family Myocastoridae; genus Myocastor; species Myocastor coypus. Next base: position 17,327 of record PVJA010033294.1, on the reverse strand, counting down.
TAGATGACAGTCTTCATTCGTATCTCTAGTGGAACTTAAACTACGGGTTGAATTTGAGGACTACTTTGTAGCCTACATGCTACACCGTGAACTCCTTGCTGTAGCACCCAGGACTAATAGAGAATCGAGTAAATTAATTGATCCAGAAAAATTTCGACCTAAGAAATGGCTTCGGTCCTAAATAAAATTTCCCACTAAGCCACATTTCTTTAGCTGCAAAAGTACTGAAGCGGGTGTGCTCGTCCATGTTTTCTAGTAGAACTGGTATGTAGCGATCGATCGGTCAGGGTGATCCTGCCTGTCTTGTCGTCTCTCCTGAAGCAGCTGGTGAGTCCGTGGCTAATGGTCCTACACACCTGCTGGCTGGGGTAAGGACAGACAGGCACGGGAGCATGCGCAGATGGAGCGGAGACCTGGTCTTCCGGCTCCCCACCTCCAGCAAGGAAGGCGGGGACAGCCGGCTCTTCTCGCTCCTCGGGATCCCACTTACCTGCCTCTTCTGAGTGGCTCTCGAGTGAAGCTGGGACATGAGAGTCTGAAAAGCCACCCAGACTTTCGCACTGAATTGATTTTCTACAGTCAGATGCAATCCGGTCGTTCTCACCTTTGGCCTCTTGCCAAGAGGAAGAGGCCGGTCAGAGTTTTGGGGCAGACAGCAAGCCTTCCACCTGCCCTGTCCTCTTCAGGCAAAATTGAAAAGCACTTAGATTCAAGCAGGATGAATCGGAGAACAACGGAAATTGCCTTTGAGGACAATTACAACTTCAGCAAACGCTTTGACTCCAAAGGCCCACTTGGCTTTTTAAGCTCCTTGCGCCTAGTTTTGAACCCATTGGAGCCTGGGAGGCTGCTCTTGTCACCCGTGAGCGTCACACTTCCGGCACTTACGAGGGCTCCTCGGACACGGTGGCGCCTTCCTCCAGCTCCTGCGCTTGCTTGTACCACGGCAGCTTGGCCTCCACGGGGAGCTTCTCTGAGGTACATACCACAAAGAGAAGAGGTTAGTGCCGATCTGGGACTGGGGGGTGTCCTGCTTCCTCACGGACCTTAGAACTGTACAAAGCCCAGAAGTTATTGTTGATAATCATAATCGGTTGTTCTGTAATTATAACAATTAAATGTTCTGGGGCTGGGGAGATAGCTGTGTGGCACAAGTGCCTGCCTGGCAAGTGCAAGGTCTTGAGTTCAAATCCCAGTCCCGAAAAAAAAAAAAAAAAAAAAAATTAAATGTTCTGTAATTTTGCTTCCTCTGAGGAAGGTTTAATCAAGCAAAGTGGAATCGGATTTCAAAAATGTTTAGCAACATGAGTTGCCATATATGTGACTCCTTGATATCGAATAGCAAAGCCAAGTCCTTCTGTTACAAACGTCGTAACTCCAGGAGCACTGGCACAGCATGCATGTAAAGAATCATCAAAGCATCATCCAGACATATTAAACACAAAATATTATAAATTATATTTTGAGACTTTCATGCATGTTTTGCCTTTTGGCTAAGTGTGCTCTATGCCATATAATGAAAATCAAACTGTGCCAGTCGGGGGGTTCACAGAGAACTGCTCTCTGCAGCCCCCTCACTCAGAAGCACCCCCTACCTCTTGGACAGTCAAAACCTTGCCCAGGGCCCAGGGCCTGTAAGCTGGTCATTTCACTGGCTTTGCCCACTTACTGAGATTTGGCCCTCCAACCCAGAATGAGCTTTTAAGCTACTTCCCAAGGGAAAAAACGTAGAGGAAGAAAAGAACTAGTGACTCTAATTCTCCCTGCAGAAGCGACCACCAAGGCCGCCCTTCGGGCTCTTTCCCTAGGGCCACTTATGGGCACATTTGCCTTTCCAGTATGAGCCAGTGAGGCTTTATCCCCAGTTTATGACATATGATTGCAAAGATGAAGGAAATCCGTCCATGGATGCGCACACCACAACATCATGTGGCACTTTAGTGATGTTTAGAGAGGCTTACTGCCTAGCCGTGGAAACCCAGACTGTTCTTGACAGGGAGCCACATGCTGCTTTGCCCTCTCGGAGCGGCTCGGGTAGGCTAGACCTAAGAACTGATGCTCTGTTTTTCTTTGGGAGCCTCACTCCTTCCCTCCATGTGCAGTTCTACATCAGAAAACCGAGTGGGTGGCAAATATAACACTGCCAAGGCCCAAAGCGCTGCCATCGCTGGACAGACAGTGGCATGGGGCTGGGCAGCCCACACCGTGCAGCTCCCTCATCTGCCCGGGTGGGGTGGGTCAACGTGGCCACCTCGGGCAGCTCGAGAGAGCTCTGCCTCTCGGCGAGCGACAGCAGCCATGCCATGCTTTGCTGTTGGACCAGATACTGTCACATATGCCTGAAGCCCCTCTTCCCACATTTGAGGACACAGCTGAGATTAGGGGTTAAGGGCAAAACCTGGGGAGGACTTGCCGGGGGCCAAGTGCTGGGCTAGGGACCCTAGTTACACTACACCTCCCCTAGGCTTCCCATGACCCTGGGGTAGACACTGTTTTTTCCTCATCTTATAGATGAGAAAATGGAGTGAAAGAGAGAGGGAGAGAAGAGAGAGGGGCATCTATTAAAAGGAATCAGGATTTCTGATATGCTTTCATATTTGTTTTCCTTGCAGGACACTGTTCATGGTAATCTGTGCTAACCTTTATTTGTTATCTTTTTATGTATTTAGTACAGGGTGTGGAGGGTGTCACTGCACAGATGGGACTCCCAGTGATCTTCCTGTTTTCAGCCTCCCCAGTGCTGGGGTCACAGGTCACACTTTCATTATGCTTCTGGAATTGAGTCTCATACTTAGGTTTGCATTTTTAGTATAAAAAGCAACGGTTTTCCATTTCCTCAGGTGGAAGCCAAGACTTCACAGAGTATCTTGGGCTTAGCAGGGCGGACTCAGACTGACTCTTGCCTTGTTCTCAATAGCAGCAAGTGTAGCAGGAAATTACGCAGAGATTGCTCTCGAGCTGGCCTGTCACTAGCAGCCACACAGGACATTCTCCGACTGTTGCCCTCAAGCCACTTGGTAACGTGGGTGGCAATTGTACACAGAGATTTCCCTGTGGAGCACTTAGTAAAAAATTGCAACCAAAACCATTTGAGGTGTTTAAAAAGTGCCCCAAGTGCAGTCAGCAGAGTCTATGTACAAGGAGTCACTCCTAAGAATACTTGGGATGAAATGTTTGAGGACTTGATGGAGCACCCGAGAACACACGACCATGCCCGGGCAGGTAAGGGGCGCCTGCCAAGTTACCTTTGGGTCTGTAGCACGGAGTGGGCCCGATGCATTCCTCTTTGATGTGGGGCTTTGTTTTGGGGCTGCAGCCTCCCGTGTGCAGTCCTCGGTGGTCCATGCAGAGGACCACGCGGTATCTGAGGCCCTGGCCACACGTCACCGTGCACTGGAAAGAGAGTGTGAGAGAGGAGACTCACAGGAAGCGCCTTCTTCCTCCCCGTCTCACCCATGGCTTCTTACACAGGGACTCCTGGTGGACTGGCAGCGTTTCTCACCGGGAATGGCATCTTTTTTGCTCTTTGGCTATTTGAGGTGAAGCTAGCTGAAAATGAAGCTACTTTCTGCATCTTAGGCTTGGATTAATCTGTCCCCAGTCCTGAAAATCCTGCAGTACCTTTTATGCAAAATCTCAAATCACTCAAGCACCAAACAAAACAACAACAACAACAAAAATGAAAAGAAAGAAAGAAAGGAAGAAAGAAACTAAAGGGGGCTGGGGAGATAGCTCAGTGGAATAAGCACTTGCCTGGCAAGCACAGGGTCCTGAGTTCAATGTCCAGCACCACAAAATAAAATAAAATAAAAATAATAAAAAAGAAACTAAAATTTCCTCAAATTGAGTTACTGATGTTCTTCCTAGTTCCTCTGCTAACGACTGCAACGTCCAGGCCTATGGGAATGCTCACTCCCGTGGGGACAATGACAGATTCTAAGCTGCGCCATAGCTAGTTTGTGTCACAGCGTGGCCAGTGCAATAGATTGTACTGAAATAACAATCAAACCACGCATAGCGATGGACCCCGTGGCCAGACGTGCGCAGCGCTTGGCATGCTTCTGTCTCTGGTACATCACGCAAGATGGTGTGGCACTGATCTGCACCCATAAAGCTGAGAGGCTCAGCGTGGAGCCTGTCGCATCTTGGGGAGAGGGGCAGCAGTTTCCTTCTGCATCTTCCTGTCTCGTGTGCCATTCGTCCCTGCGCTAGCAGCCAGGAAACCTAGAATAGCATTTTAGTCTTAGCTACAGCAGCTCGCCTAATGTCTATTACTTTGGGTTTCCATTATTCTACTGCACCCCATAATTATTATTTTACAGCTTTCATTTTTATCCCTTTACCCTGAATGGCTAGTATACCTAGTTTAATTTGAACCCCCCCCCCCCCCGCCCCTATTTTGGGTGCTAATAGAAGATAATAAACAGAAGTGCAGTCAGGCTCTGGTCTAGAGTTGTCAAAGTAGTTTCACAGATTATGTTTCAGCCCTTCAGCCTGAACCATTCTAAAAGGGCAGCTGTCTGTCCAATAAAGGTATGCAGTAGAGGCTCCTTTGAAGTAAAACAAAGGACGATTTTTTTTAAAGTCACTCGTGTTCCATCATGCTGAACTGGGACATTCCCACTCCAGGGCTGAGCTGGCAGGCATCTAACAAGCCCGGAGAGACTGAGGCTGTGCAGGGTACCTGGCCGGCCCTGATGGCCGACGGAGGAATGGATGGATTCTCCCAATGGACAAGGAAAGAGGGCATGGTTACCGGAGACCACTCCTGCGCCAGCCATTTAGGGCAGTCAAAAATGTTGCAGGGCTGCACGACGGGCATCTTAGGGGTATACATGCACTTCCACTCTTCCACGGACGTGACGTGCCCCTGGACGTCCTCCTCCACACAGGAAACTGCCCGGCGCTGGACGCCGCCCCCACACGAGGAGGAGCACGCGGTCCACGGGGTGGCCTCCCACCTACAGAAGCAAGGGAGTCATCAGGGCAGACGTTGTGACACCGCCTCGGTGACCTGCCACGCCCACCCTGTTCCCTGGCCCGCTGGGGTCAGCAGGTTCTCAGCGGCTACAGCTCAGAGAACCAAAAAAACCTTTACTGACTGAAATCTGAAGAGCAAGCCAGCGGCGTCGGCATTGGCCAAAGCGCCGCCTACACCGACGGAAGCAACTACAGGACTGGAGGCTGTCCCGAGGGATACCTGCACTGTCTGGCATCAACACAAGAGGTGGCAGTTCAGGCTCGGTCCTTGCCCCCTTTGTCATGATTTATATAGAGATGTATTAAAATGTACTCATTCACTGTTCATTCGATCTCATTAAGTCACTTTGTCAAGTCTAAAGTCGGATCATCGGTTAAGACTAAGAGCTTGCAACTGGGCAGGGTATTTTTCCCTCCAACTTTATCCTCTGTTCCTTTACCTTAAGAGACTTTCACAGGAGAAGCTCACAGAGATAAGTGTAAGCAAAGACTCTTTGTCCTTAGCTCCTGCCCAGTGTGAGCTTTAAGATTTCATAGCCCAGCTTTGGTGCTCAGACTGTGCCACCAGGAGCAACATGGTTAATGCAAGCACGATGTCCTTGTGCTCCTGCTGCTGGGACAGTGACAGCTGGGAGGCCCTCCAGGAGACTATTTCTGGAATTGGGAAGGGGTTTGTTTTGGCTAAAAGGCTTACGGCTTTTCAGTCTAGAGTCCTAGTTCAATAGGGCAGAAGATGACAATATTTCTAACAACATTTAAGACAATTTCAGTGATACTCCAGAGCTCTGTATGGTTTGGGCAAATCTGAGATCAAATGCAGAGAGCCATCTTTGCCTAATTATTTTCTCTTCCATCAATCTAGAGTGTGGAAGTTCTAAAAACTGAAGCATCAGGACTGGGTGAGCTGACTCTGTCGCTCTAATGACATCCTGCTTGTCAAGGAGGAGGAGCAAGGAACTTTAAGATTTCTCTTAGAATTATGAGAGAGAGAGTCTTAATAAGAGAGAAAGGAAATTTCACCAAATTTATCCACTTGACTAGCTCAGTTCGAAACTATGTCTCGTACCTCCCATGGAGATGCTAATTATTCTCTAGGATTCCATGGATGGTGTGAACTTGACCTGTATGAGCTGGAGCAATGTGTGTTTCCCAGGTAAGCACAATTTCCTCTATGTTTTCTGGACACTGTATAAATTTAGGTAACAGCTCTTAGGTTCACTCCCAGCAGCCAAGATACGTTGCCATGCATAGGATTTTTTTGATGTGTTTTCCCCAAGATACACATAGGAGAATGTCATGATGGGGAAACTGAGGCTCTCTGTTTGGTCCTGAGGAGAGTTTTTGATCTGTTTCAAGACAATGGAGTGGCTCTGCGGAAAGTTTCTCTTCCAAAAGGGCTGGGCCAGTTCTCACGCATGGCCCCCGTGAGTCTCGGAAGAACTTCCGCCTGGGCCCATAACCGGCCTTCCGTGGAAGCCGTCCTGGACAGAGAAGTGCTGTTCACACCGAAGTTGATAGTGAGGTGGCAACATATTTTTAATGCGCTTTTAATCTCCCTGTACGTTAAGATGTCACAGAAGGACACATTTTCTAATTGGTGCTCCCGAGTCTCTGAACGTGGCCCTCCTGAAGGGAGAATGATTAATTTCTGTCTCAACACTTGGACGTGACCACAGTATAATTTCACAAACAGAAGTAAGTATTCCTTTCAATGTCAGCAATCAGAAAAAGACAAGCAAGGCTAGTATTATTCTGCAAATTTATAATGTATTTCCAGCATATAATTGTGATTCTGCATGTGGAATATTAAGCTGCACATCCCCATAGAATAAGAGTTATGTGAGGGAGAAACATATCTGGTTCTTTTATAACAGAAGCTGAGACACAGTGTCAGGTAGGAGATCCTAAAACCGGGGCCAAGGTAAGTGCTTAGAATAGAAGAAGACACATCTGAGAATCTTGTTCTGGGGTCTGCACTCGTGTCCTGGGAGAACATTAAGTAAATGTATATACCACACATTTTAACTCCTTTTGGTTTCAGTGTTTTAAGCGCATGATGTATTTAGCTTAAGAAATTGTAGAAATTAAAAATGGGGGCATATATCACGATCATTCCTCAGACTATATTCTTAGTTCAGATTATGTTTAGTCAAAGACTGAAAACAGTAAAGAACAATCTCAAATTATATTAACTGTGTGATGTCTATCACTGTGGTCTTAATCGTACTTAAATGTTTTAAATAAAGCTTTCTTTCTTGACTATTGGGTGGTTTTCACTTGAGAAACTTATAAAATAGTCATTTTTATGAAATGCAGGAGCATTTGTAGAAACCCCTTCTGTGTCCCCAGGCTTTGTCGGGGACTTCCTATCCGCGGAGCTCCCTTGGCCATAAGCCAAGGGTGCAAGATGCGTTTGCTGTCCTTGCTGCCTGGGCCTTCCACTGTGATATAGACATGCCACACAGTACACACAGAACGTGGCACTGACCACCAAGATGGAGAGCATTTCAGTACCATGGAGTTTTAGGCATTTGGGGGAAATTCCGTTCTATAGAAGATCACGTCTAACTTGAGACAGGCAGCATTAGTTATGGCAGAAAAATCTAAACAAAAGAAATCATAGAGGGGCATCCCGCCAGGGCCCCCCTTCTGTTCCCCTCTTGGACAGAAGCTTTCTTTCCCAATAAATATTCTATTCTAAAAAAAGAAAAAGAAAAAGAAATCACAGAGGCTCTGAGATAAATCTGGGAGGTGTAGGAAAGTGAGCCTGGTGTTGCTCACCCTTGACACCCGACTTGGCCTCTGTTGTGGATGGCCTTCCTGCAAATACCGTGTCCCAGAAGCACGAAATACGATGCAAGGATATCTTGGTTCAATTCAATTGATATTTGTTACTTTCATTAAATTACAAATGAGTAAAGCAGTTTGGGTCAGATCTGCAAAATCATACCTCGGGGCATTCAAAGGCCACTTAACTGTTTTTATCAAAATAATGATAAGAAAGTGACAGGGCGCTGATGGGTGAGGTGGCCCTTCGGTGGCAGAGCTGAGCGACCAGCCCACCTTCTGTACATCAAACCCCTCTCTCTACAGGTCACTCTTAGGATGGTGAAAAGCGACAGTCCTGTCAGCTGCTGGACAGGATACATGAGCACCGAGTGACAGCTTGCTCTCACGCACATACATGGTGGAAGTCTCGAGAGTGTGCAGTCCACATGTGGACACACAGGAGTCAGATGTACGTGAGCTCCTGTGTGCTTGGCGCATAGCTCACTTGCCTGTTCAGCGTCTGCGTGCGAGTGCCGGGAAGGGGTAGGAGCGGGAGCCCCGGCGGGCCGAGCTGCAGGGCTGAACTCCAGGGTGCTAATTTGTCGGATTCTCGGAGATCAAACTTCTCAGGTTGCTTTATTTTGCAGTTTTCAGCACAATTATTTGCCAGGCTTAGTTAAGTTCGGATTGAGCAAACTGCTGTCAATTATTCCAACTATTCAAAGTCTAGTTTAAACGTTTGGTTCTCCATTGCAGCTGACTCCCCAGGGACCAAATAAACAAACAAAACACAGAAAAGGAGAATTTAAACCTGACTCAAATTTCTGCTGTCTGCAGGACTGTTTTGAATGTGGCAGGCAGCAAGGGGCTGTAGGTAGTCTGTCCTTCAGCACGGCTAGTTTTCATGTGAATACATTATAATAATAAAAATTCTTAAGAGGTTTTTCTTTTTTTGGGGGGTTTTGGTACCAGGAATCCAACTCAGGGCCTCATGCTTGCCAGACAGTCTTATGAGATTTGAGAACTTAAATATTTTTTTCAAATTACTGTATTTAAAAAGTATATCATATTAAATTTCTGAATAATAAAGGTAAGAAAAATTTGCACTTAGTTATAACTTCTTAAAAGTAAAAAGAGGACATAGAAAGGTCCCATGCAGACTAACGCCACATCTGGAACTCCACTGGGGTGGTGCTGGGGTAATACTGTAGGTGGTGTTTGTTTAATAGTTAGCAAGAATGGTTTCATGACTGGGGTTCTATTGCAGAAGAAACAGCAAAGGACAAAGGGAGAGAAAGACATGACATAAGCCACGCACTGTATCTATGCAGCGTGAATTACTGTGTCAGCTGCAGTGTAACCTCATCTTCTTTAAAAGGGCTCTGAATGACAAGCTGAGAGCCTGCGCAGGCCAGCGGGGCTCGAACGCAGCTCAGGATGGACTGCGAGTCTACCATCCACCGTCTTATTTGAGAGAAAAAACACCAAATCTTCCTCTGCATATGTCTATGTCTCTCTCTCTCTCTCTATGTATAGATATATAGATATATATATACAAAAGCATCAGAAGACTGAGTTGCTAAGTCTAGCATCAGGATGCTGGAGTTACGTACCGAGGAAGGGGATGGTAGAGGTCGTAAGGCATGATCTGCTTGTATCCGTCACTGTTAGGAACAACAATGCCAACCCTCTGAGTAGAAGGCACACACAATAAAATCAACACTAAATGATTACATTATGCAAAATTTTTAGACAATTACAAAACAACATCAACAAATCATCTCTGAAAATCAACACTAAAACAGTTCAATGTCTTCGTCTTGCATGTGCTCTAGGGTGGGGTGAGCTCAGAGAAAGGCTACCATTTACGGTAATGAGCCCTAGGCTCCACGCAGGAAAGGCCACTGCAAAGGGTGGTGGCAGGCCTCGGCACCCTGTGGTTAACAATGACACCATAAGCTTGTGAGTGTTCTTCAATCCCCCAAATTACACGTCCTATGAGGTCATTATCATCATCATCATTATTAATGTTACTTCCAGATGCTCACCGAGGAGTTACAGTTGCTGCCTCACTTCTGATGAAAGAGCGAGCTATGTAAGCTGGAGTCTGCCCCGCAGAGCTGCCAGTGCGGTGCGCCCTGCACTAACAGTGGGCTTCATCTCCTGGCAGGTCTAAAGATTTTTGCTATTACCTGGAAAGTAGCCAGTTGGATGTCTTCTAAAAAGAGAGAGGAACTACCAAATGTAGTAGGCAGTTTCCCACAAAAGCAAGTTCTCTTTAACAATAAAGTTATAAAACCTCTCATAGATACGACGAAGTTGTTTTAGTCTAAAACATGTTACATGTTTTTAATTTTTATATAACAGTGGCTGTGATGATTGTATCTGTTAGAATTATCTAGTACCCTGGGAAACCTGCGAGCTTTAGGGATGAAGTGGAGGCTAAAGGAACAATAAGAAATGATGTTCTATGCTGCATGGCTAAAGAATGCACATTAGGGGCCCACGAGATGGTTCACTGGTTTAAAGCACCTGCTTAGAAAAGGTTAGGCGACTGCAGGGACTGCAGTTCGAGCCCTGGCACCACATCCTTGACCAGCCCCACCCCCAGAGCAGGCTGAGCCAGCCATAAAAAAAAAAAAAAGAGTGCACAATAAATGACAAATGGATCAGTGGAAGTCCTTGGGGGATGAATCTTATTCACTGACTTTGACAAAAGCCTCTGATGGGTAAGTCTGGGTCCTTGCAGGGGCCCGGCACAGCCACATGGAGGGTGTGCGCCTTGTGTCTCGGCAAGAGGTGGGGTGACCGTGGGGGGGAGGAAGAGAACCCAGGCTGACGCAGCATGGGAGGCCCACACCGATGGCGCTTGCTGCCGACAGAGGGGAGCCTTCCCAATGCTGGGGGAACTCCTACACTGTGCATCCTTAGGGCCGGTGGATGGCTATTCATTGATAACCCTGTGTAATAATGACCATATATTCTGTATAAATATATTTATGTTTACCTCTAAAGACTTTCCTTTTGATCATACCTTCTGATACAGGACGGCATAACAGGCTTCATCACTACGGTTAGCAAACCTGAGACTGGGGAGAAAGCCTAGTCCGGGAATAGTGTGGATTAGAAAGGCCCGGTGGCGAGAGATCATGAAAGGGAAGGAGAGAGGGGGCCTCTGGGGGCTCTGGAGAAACAACAGGCACGTGAGGAGATATTGAGAGAAGCTGAATTTGTTTGAGCAACATAGAAAATGAAACTGGGAAGCTAGACGTTTATTCCCAGAAAGGAAAACCACGGGAGTACCAGTGAGCTCACCGTGCACAACTAACTTTGGTGACACTCAATGTCTTCCACTTCACTGCAGCAGGACTTTCCAGCGTGTGTGTGTCTGTGTGTATTGTGAGTGTATGTTTTACTCTTCTCTGTCAGTGTTCATAAAACCGAGTGTTACCTTTGGGCATTATTAAAATTCCATAGACCTTTAATACAAAAATGAAATGAATATTACATTAAGCCTGTATTCTATTTTGGGAGTTAAGTGTTCTACTCATTTCTACCTCTGACAGACAAGAAGTTGGACGCACGCCTGCACCTATGCCTGCCCCGTGGCAGGCGCCCGCCATCTCCTCTTGGCAGTGCTTGCATCCAAGACTTATAGGACTTTGCTTTGTAAAGGACCACATTAGAAAGGAATGCCAGCTTCCTAAAGCCTTCCAGTAGCACGGACCTCCATGTCATCTGGTCATAGCCAATTAAGGAGAAAATCAAATTGACTTTGAGGTTGTATTTCACTTGCCCCTTGCACCCTTATTCATGCCCATATCAATTTCTAAATGCAGAGCTCAATGCACTGCCTTCTATTCGGAAAATATTTACGGCCACCATTTATCATCTTCAATATTGAAACCAACTTTTGCAGATCGACGTCAGGTGATTTATCAGCTGATGATATTTAAAATGCAGACGGAGGTGCTGAAGAGACAAGCTGAACCAAGGGAAGAGAATAAATGAGGGAACTCATAGAATTCAAGATGTTGGGCTTTGCTGAGGACTGATTTAGGAATAATGTTTTTGTTTGAAAAAGGAGCTTTAAACCTGGATTCAGCAAAACTAGAGCTATATTTATCTTTCTGTGGCGCGGGCCATGGTGAAGACTCGTGAACCAACTGCATGGCACCTGTGAAAACAGAGAGATAGCAACACAATGCCGCTCTGTCTGTCATCCTAATGCATGTGTGCCTGGCTCTGCTGCCCTGGGGCCCAGGCCACGGTCTGCTCCACCGCAGGAGAAGAAGTGACCTTGCCCAAGCTTAATTCCCTTTGGCTTACTTTTAGGACACTATTTTTCTTAGACAAAGTGCAAATCGCGGAGAATGAAGCAAAAGACACAGCTTAAGGCCTTAGGTGCGCTTGCCCCACCTGTAATTGTAGTTTTCTCTCTCCTCTCTCTCTCTCTCTCTCTCTCTCTCTCTCTCTCTCTTTCTTTCTTTCTTTCTTTTTTGTCTTTTTGAGACAGGGTCTTGCTATGCAGTTCAGGCTGGCCTTGTGCTCACTTTTGTAGCCCAGGCTGGTCTCAAACTCTCACCGATCCTCCTGCCTGTAGTCATAGCTTTCGTGTGTGTTTGGATGTGTGCATTCAGACAGGCCTCTCAGTATGTGCGAAGTGGTGAAGGAAGAAAGCTGGTGTGGAACGTGGCCCCAAGGGGGGCGGGGGGAGAAAAAGAAAGAAAGAAGGAAATGGGGCCGGTGACATGGCTCAGCGGTGTAAAGCACCTGCTTAGGCGAGCTTAGGCAACCACAGGGACTGTGGTTCCAGGTCTGGCACCTCACCCTGCACGAGGCCCGCCCCCAGGGCAGACTGAGCTGGCCATTAAACAAAAAAAGTGTCCCCAAAGGGCAATAGAAGGCACAGCTGGTGTGGAGGCAAAGGTGCTCACGCGCTCTCCACTGCCCTAAGCTCCCCAACACTCGGGAGCATTTCATCCTGGCACTGACGCGATTTGCCAGCCTCCCCCATCAGGGGTTCTGGTAGAGAACGAAGGTGCAGAGGAGCAGATGCGCCTCTGGGGTGACGCAGCCTAACAGCCCCACGCTATCTGCAGCCCCCCCCCCCAGTGTGCCTTATGTCATCCTCAGATAGCAGAGCACTTCTGTATTATGGGAGGCTCATACAGTAGAACACTCTGAAGTGTATATAAATAAAAGTTTTGAACCATTATTAGTGGAACAGAAAAGTTGTTATGTGTATTGGCAATGGAAAATACTATCTAGGACACAGAATGCACGTTGTAACTTGCAATATTAAGCAGATTTGCAAATGCATATATCACCTATATAGTCATGTAAGTACACAGGTCACACACATATATGTACTCCATCATACATGTAGTGTGAAACACTTAGCATGCACTTACACTAGTAAGATAATACCTAACACTCACATGTATTTTTTCTTGATATATATATATATATATATATACTTTTTCTGGTTTCCAATTTTTTAAATAATGAAGTACTTTTAAAAATCAGAGCAACTAGAATATTCAAATATAAAAAATTTGAACAGAAAAACATCTAAGATACTAACATTTGGAACTATGTCATAAATGGATAAAACAAGGCCATCACCTCCGATGCCGTGTGACTTAAACATGCTACGTGAGACCTCTCAGACATCAAGCCCCAATCAGGGCGACACCGCTTCCTCGTGGCATTCGCATATTGCCATCCGTTTCTCTCTGTGGAACAATCCTGAAGACTCCGGCCCTAGGGGCCTACTCAGGAGCTGTGCGCTCGCAGCCCGGGGAGCCGGCCTGAGGCGCCCTCCCGGCCCCTCTCGGCCCGTGCCTCTGCCTCTTCCCCTCCCCAGCTGCCTGGCAGCCGCTGCGCCCTCTGCCACTGCGCGGGCACTTCTGCCTCCTGTCGCCCTGGGCGAGGGGGCGCCTTTACTTCTCGCCCTCCCTGCGCATCTGTAGCACGCAGCTCTTCAGTCACCTTGGATCCAGTGACGTCCCAGATGTGCTCTCCCGGCAAGCGTGTGCCTCCCTCCTCTCTCCTAGGGTCTCTCGTGTCCCAGTGGCCCCTCATGACTGTCACAGAAACTGATCACTTACTTCCCAACTGAGAAGACTTCAGGGCCTCCCGACGTCCGGGGAAACTTCCTGTTCAAGCGCTGCCTTTTCTATGGTCTCACAAGTTTCTTTTAGCATCTACCTGGGAATGATTCCTGTTCTGCACACCCATAGCAATGACTCTTCCTGGTATTTTAAGCTACGTTTTAACTACGGACAAGTCTCTCACTGGGATACCAACAAGAGACAGACTCCATTCTGGTCCTTCACTATTATAGGTTAAGATAGTGCCCTACACATGGCAACCGGAAAATAGCCTCTGGGTGATGCCAAGCCTCTGGTGTGCAAGGGCAGGCACCATGGCCGCCCCTCAGAATTAAAGCGAAAGAAGAATAAACAAAATACAAGGTTGCGGGAGAGGAAAGGAAGGGGAGCAGCTGCCCCGCTGTGAGGGTCGCGAGCTCTTGGCGCGCTGGCTGCCGCTTACCGGCGCTCCTGTGTTTGGGAGAGAGAGGGCGGCCTGTTGAGAGTGACCACAGCGCAGGAAGGCTGAACGGGTGCGCAAGGGTGGTGGGCTGAGGGGGCGGGGGGGGGAGGGCAAGGTATGGCCACAGTAGCTCAGTGCACTTGCTTTAGCTCTGAGTCTTCCCACTGCGCTGTGCCAGAAGCAACTCTGGATGCTTTGTAACTGTCTCTTCCCTTTCTAGCCTGCAAGTCTTTAAGACACCATGCTGGTCCCTAACCATGAAGCTCAGGTTGCTCTGGACAGGGCCAGGGCCCAGAAACTAGCTGATTTGTCTTTGTCTCTGCTGTGATGCTAAGCACAAAGGCTGGCACAAGGCAGGCAGCCAACTAAAGGGGAAAAAAAATGAAATTATGGTTTGTAGAAAGAGTTCTGACAGAGACAGGTAGCCCATCTTCTGAAGCAAACCCCAGGGCAGTAGAGGCTAACTCCTTTCTACATCACACTTTAGAATGGGGCAGGAAAGAGCGAATATAATGTTGAAAAGACAGAAGGACGTTGCTGTTTCATGAGAAACAGAGCGCAAAGACTGTGGCTCACGGAGGGAGTGGAGTGCTGGGAGCCCCGGGGCGGGTGCTCGGGCTTGGGCCTGCACTTTCCCTGCTCACGGGTTGAGGGTTTGGCTCCCAGTGGCTCAAGGGTCAGAGGAGGGGCTTCGGGAAGTGGCTAGATCACAGGTCTCCACCCCGACCATGGTTGGCCCCATTGAAGGCTTCATATGTTGATAGGCCAAGGGAAGGTGACAGAAACTGAAGAGGCATGACCTGGTGCAGGGAGCGGGCCATCCGGGCATGCCTGGGTGTCCCCAGCCCTGTCCTTTCTGCTCGGCTTTCGGTCTCTGTCTTTGTGTCTCTGTCTCGGTTTCCTAGCTGTTCTGAAGCCAGAGTATTTTCTTCTCTGTGCCCCTGATTTTGATGTTTACCTTGTCTAAGACCCAAAGTAATGGAGCCAGCCGGCAAACGGACCACAGGTCTGACCTCCCCTTCACGTAATTTGGTCACCGTGCACTTGGACTTCAGCTTTGGTCTGCTGCAGACACCAGTTACGGTATGGAGCCAGGAACACTAACTGCAGTGCCAGCGGGTGCCTGAGGGTCCTGTCCTTGGCTCTCCCTTACTGTTCCAGTTCTGGGTTGCAGAGGGCAGACCTCAGATCTGTGTTTGCAGTTCCAATACCACTGAGCTAAGGCGATTTTCTCAGAATCCCTCCTTCTTCAACAAGTGTCAACTTTCTGATGCAGAGGGCGCTGTCAACACTTACACAGATGGGGTGAACTGCAGCGAATGAGAAGGGTTTTGCCTGCTTGTGAGATTTTCTAAACGACAGTAACTGGTAAGCACCACTCACTTTGGTGGGCTTAGCCGGGACCAGGCCCAGAGGAACCTGGTCACTGTCATGACCTAAGGACATCTTTTTAGGCACATTCACTTTCTGCTATAAACTTAACTGTAAGAGAGCTTTTACTTATTTATTTTTAAAATTATGGTTGGCTGAGCCTGCCCTGGGGGTGGGGCTGGCACAGCATGTGGTGCTGGGGATTGAGCCATGGTTCCTGCAGTTGCCTAAGCTTGCCTAAGCAGGCACTTTTTAGACCACTGAGCCATCTTACCGGCCAAAAGACTTTTAATATTTTGGACCAGATGATGCAAATTTTTCAACCACCTACATTTCTCTGGGGTGAAATGCTTTTGACAGTCAATGAATGTAATTTTGGAATTGCCTTTAAATGAGACTGATGTTTCCTTGGGCTTTGTTTTATCCTGTAGTGAGTGAGACATGCATTGTGTGATTTGAATAAAGACCAGCGTTTATGTTTACATGAAGGACACTTGCTTAATCTGGATAGACGATCTATTTAAATGCTCAAGCCTTATGCCGAAAGGCTTCCCAGTGCTGTGCGGCTGCAGGGCCTCCACTGCCTTGGGACCAGATCACACAGGTTGCTAGGAACAGGAGACGCCTAGAGCCATGCCTGGCTTGTCTGTGCCCGCGCCCAGTGGCATAGTCTGAGCTGCAGCCTTCCCATCTGTGAACTGTGGATGACAGTCTTGGGCCCGCTCACCTCCTAGAAGCTGTCAACTAAAAGAGATGCTGGCCGTGAGAGCATCTGGCCAGGTCCCTGGAAGTGACCTTGGGCAGGTCATTTTACCAGCCTGGGTCTCAATGTAGAATGACGGCTAAAGTTGTGGTGCTCGTGGCGCACTGCTAAATATTCTGCACATTCTTCTGTTGGTTGTCACAGCTGCTCTTCGGCAAGAACTTTACCCGCAGCTTTTAGAAGGCCAGGCTCAGGCCTAGAGACTCTAGGTGAGGAGAGAAAGTACTGAGGCAGCAAAATCAAATGGCTGCAAACAGGTAGAACTGAGGTTAGCGTGGGGTACTAGTGATATCCTCTTAACTCGGAAGCTGACCAAATGTTTTTTTTTTTTTTGTACCTGGGATTGAACTCAGGACCTTGTGATTGCCAGGCAAGCGCTTATTCTACTGAGCTATCTCCCCAGCCCAGAAGCTAACCAAAGAATTACACAGATACTGCTCTTTTAAAAAGTTGAAAACATAATATATGAAGTGACCTCTGTGCTAGTGATGATCTGACTCTGCAGAAGAGCTGAGCGGCTCCCAGAACTGGTCACTGGTGGTTGTGTCTCAGGTGATGGGCAGGGCATCTGAAAGCTTAGCAGAGGTGAGTCTGCCTTCTAAAAGGCACCAGAAATCTGCTTTACTTATCTAGTTATAAGGAAATAACATTTTATGGCAGATTTTGTTATGGCTTGATTATTCCAGATAGTATATTTAAATGATACTGAACAGAATAGAGGAAGTCATTACTTTTCAAAATTATTTAGCTTCTATAATAAATGTCTTCATTACATCATCTTCATGATTAAGAAGACATTTCATCATATCTTCATTGTTAAATAAGCCAATTTTTTTTTTTTTTTTTTTTTTTTTTTTTTTTTTTTTTTTTTTTTTTTTTTTTTTTT
>PVJA010033293.1:0-23379 GCA_004027025.1 Myocastor coypus | reverse complement strand
TAAATTATGGCAGGCTTTGACTGTCTTGGGTGTCAGCTTAACATTCCATAAGTGGGGGTTAGTTTTATATCCAGCAATACAAAGCATACTAAGTGGCAATTTGGAATTGCAGTCATGCATTTAATATGTCTTGAATACTTTAAATGAGTTCTATTCCCTTGTTTTTAGTAGAATTGTTTCCTAAAGAAAAATACTTCCTAATTGTTGCCCTGTCACAATTGTGTGCACTCTATAACATCTTCAGTAGCGGTAGTCTGGTTTGCCTCATTTTATTAATGTGCTGTGAAAGATCAAAAATTCGAGTATGTATTGTATGTGATACAAAATTGTGAATTAGTGGGACTTAAGTAACATTTGTCTACATTTGAAGATACTGGTACTTAATCCTCTTACAGAAAATTTGCCCCTAAATTTGAAGCTGGAAAGTCACTGGAATAACTGAAAAACGATACCTGAATAGTATGTGCGTTAAGAATTGTGTACAAAGCGAATCGTGTACTGATCCTCAACACAACCAATAAAATCTCAAATATTGAAGATAAAAAAAATAAAATAAAATAAAATTTTGAGGAGGCAGAAGCTGACTAAATTGTTTAGGCTGGCCTCAAACTTGCAGTCTTCTCACCTTGCCTCTCAAGCAGGTGGGATTAAATGTGTATGCAACCATGCCAGGCCTGGTCATAGCAAAAATTTTAAGCATTAACTGCTACCTTCAAAAAACTGATAGAAATTAATATTAGTACAATCATCTTAGCTATCCTGTACACATGCATACATGATATTTTCCCCTTCCTTTTCTTCCTATCCTCCTTTTCCTCATGCCAGTTATGTATTCTTATTTATTCCTTATACTGTTTCTTTCCATAGTATGTCTTGAAACATATTATAGTTGGTGTCACTATAGATTTTCTAGCATTTTATATTAATGGAATTATTTCGTATGGATGATACTAAATGACCAATTTAGTTGGTCTTTTTTTTGAGATAGGGTGTCATCCTGTGATGTAGGCTGCCCTTTAACTCATTATGTAGGCCAGGCTGGCCTCAACCTGATGTTGAACCTCCTGTCTCAGCTTCCAAGAACTGGAATTATAGGTGTGCACTGCTATACTCCATACCTGTTCTAGAATATTTTCTATATAAACATTGTGCAGTTTTGTTTTCTTTTCGGAATGTATGTGTTCAAGGTGTGTCATATTGTGGAAAGAAATGAAGGAAGGAAACCACTTAACTATTGCATTGTCTCCTTGTAGAATGAACTCTTAGGTACTAGTTTACTTATAAAAATACCCTCATAGAAATTTTGGAAGATCCAGAACTATAAATATTAAATAGGTACCTAGACTGTCATCAAATGCTGTCACCACTAAAGTTTGGTATTAATTTTTAGTTCTCTTTTGTCCTCTATTTTTTTTTTCTTAAAAGAGATTACAAATTGGGAGAAAAACAGTAAAAAATACAAGTAATGTAGAATTTTACTTAACAAAGTAATATGAATTTCATAGTGTTTGTTGTAATGCACTGTGTTATATTCCAACCAGTTACTCATATTACCAGATACATGTGTGTAAAATTGGAAGAAGAAAGAAAAGTATGAGAAATTTAGAAAACATGTACAATTTGAAAACAGAAAATGAAACGAATCCTCTCCTTTTTAAATCTGCTCTAAAAACATGTACTACTTTTATTTAGAGATTAAGTTTTTCAAAAGTCTAATTGTTAGTTGACTGGGAATTATTATTCCTTTTTTGAGGGGAAGTACAAGGTCTTACTATGCAGTTCAGACTCATAATGATCCTGCTGGTAGTGAGCCTTTTTTTTTTTTTTTTGTAGTGAGTATCGCTTTTAAGTTTATTTGTTGTTACAAATTCTATGATAGCTGGGCTTTGTAGCACATACCTGTAACCCTGGCTGAGGCAGGAGGATGGCTATGAATTAAAAGCAAGCCTGAAATACACAGTGAGACCCTATTTTCAAAAACCAAACAGAATTCTACAAGGATATAATTTTCCAAAACCTTTGTGGTAGGTTCTAATTGTATCTAACTCTACTTAATTACACCAAAGTTTTTATCTTTTTCCCCATGACAGATGAGCTGCTTGCTGTCTTCCAGTGTGGCTGCATTAGACTCCTTTACTACAGTAGCACTGGGATCTCTCACATCTGTTTCAGAAAATGTGTCGACTCACGTTTCTCTCATTTCTAATGTGATAGTAGAAGAACAAGCACTAGCCACGGAAAGTAAAACTGGACTGCAGAAGTCGATTGTTAGTAAGTCTGTTAAGCTTTTCAAAGGGCTACGCTTGACGACTTTTCACAATGTTTATGTTTCAGGCTAAGTTTTCTTAGTACAGTAACAGATATATCGCCCTTCGAGTATGCTTATTTTCTCTTTAATGTTAGTACATATTTATAGCAAATAATGTTTACATTCCTTGGTACATGTACTTAACACATCTTAATTTCTTTTTTTCATCCACTTTCTCTTGCCTCTCTTCCAATCTCTTGATTCTCTTCCCATTTGAGAAAGATCTACCTTCCTACTTCCTTTTTCTTCGGTTTGAGACTGAGTTTTACCATGTAGTTCAGGGTAGCCTTGAACTCATTGTGTAGCCCAGGCCAGATCTGAACTCATGGCAGTCCTCCTGCCACAGCCTCCCAGGTGCTAGGGCTACAGGTATGCTCCATTATGCTTGATTCACTTTCTATTAGTTATCTTTATTTTGTTCTTTGTTTATAATTTGGGTTTCTTACACCATATGGTATTTCTGCTTGTTTTTTTCTTAGTAAAACTAGTTTCAACTTGTACCTCACTAAGATTTTAAACTTTGTTTTTTTTTGTAGTGCTAGTAATTGAGCATAGGGCCTTGTGCACATGGAGCAAGTGCTCTGCCACTGAGCCATATTCCCAGGCTGTTCTGCTTTGCTCTGCTCTCTGTCCATTGCTCTTTTTGGAGACCGTCTCACTATGTAGTCCAGGCTGGCCTTGAACTCACTGTGTAGCCCAGGCTGGCCTGGGATACCCCTGTCTCACCCAACCTGATGCTAATATTGCGATTACAGGCCTGTGCCACCGCACCCTGCTCCTTGCCTTCTTTCAAACTTTTTCAGTCATATCCAGTGCGGTTAAGAGCAGGAGTTACTCGAAAGCATTCCAATGAGTAACGGAAAACTTTGTTCCAGATGAGCTCAAGGGACCCCCATCTCTTGTTAGTGAGCTGGAAACTGGTATTCCAAGAGCTGTGGGGCAGTCATGCCACACAGACCCAACCAGGAAAGTGTGTTGGATAGTGAATTTTGAAATTGCAGTAATAGGTGATAGAAAAAGCAACATGTGATAGTAATGCAAGAAAAATAACAAATAGGTTTCTAGAAATACATGTAATAATTCTTGGAGTTGGGGCCAGGTGTGGTGGCACACGCCTGTAATCCCAGCACTTGGGAGGCTGAGGCAGGAGGATTGGTGCGAGTTCGAGACCAGCCTGGGCTACAAAAGTGAGCTCAAGGCCAGCCTCAACTGCATACTGAGACCCTGTCTCAAAAAGACAAAAAAGGGGCTGGGGAGATAGCTCCGAGGCACAAGTGCCTGCTGGGCAAGTGCAAGGTCGTGAGTTTGAACCCTGGTCCCACAAAAAAAAAAAATAAATAATAATAATAATAATAATAATAATTCTTGGAGTTGGATCAATGTCACCAACTTCTCTGAGCCTTAACTCTAAGGCTTTTTATAGCTTACTAAAGATTTTCTAAGTAAAGACTACAAATCTTAGCTAATCCTTTGCCTAGATTCTAAGTATTCACTAATTCATTTGTGATTTACATTTTTTCTGTCTTTTCTGTTTTACCATCTTACTGAAAGGAGCTTAGGTCAGTTTTTAAAATAAAATTTGTGAACACTATGTCTTCCGTTTTCCGTATTCTTTGGCAAGAACCAAAACTGTCTCAAGTTCTGATAAACTAGGCTAAATGTCCTCAAGACTTCTGACCCAAATCCTACTCTTTTTTTTTTTTTTTTTTGGTATTCTTAGGGAGAAGACTAGAGTGTTTAGGGTCTCACTACTAGATGGGACTCATAGTGATCTGTCTGTTCACAGCCTCCCAAGAACTAGGATTACAGACATGCAGCAGTTCATGGCAACGGAACAGGAACTATATGGAGACAGAGGCAATGGAACAACCAGGGAAGCAGAGAGCAACAGCTCTAGTCTGTCTCTCTGTCTCTTTTTAAGTTACATCAGGCTCTCTGCCTTAGCCTATTGTCTCAGGCCACACCCATAGTCTCAGCAATACTCAGACCATAATCCCAACAGTAGTAAAACACGTAATCCTAGTGGGTCATGATTCGAGTCTCAAACTGTAGAAGTCCCCACCCACGATTGCATGAGGCTTTGAGGGGACAACTAGCCATAAATAACATTCTGCCTCTGGACCCCCAAAGTCTCATACATATCCCTTTGTACAAAAGACATTTTAGTCCATCTGGAAGAGTTGCCAAAGTCGCAATAGTTTCAGCATTGCTGAAAAGTCCAAATTCCAACTCTCCTCTGAGATCCAAGGCAAACTCTCATCTGTGAGCTCCTGTACAAAAGTTCAACATATCCAACATTCAAAGGCATAAGATAAACATTATGATTCCAAAAGTTGTAAACAATAGGGTAATACAAAACACTGGGACCAACACATGTCCAAAATCCAGTAGGATAAATACTAAATACCAAAGTTCCAACTGAAGCATTTGAAACAGTCTGCACTGCATTGTGGGCTCCATGCAGCTCTGTCCCTAAGGCACTCTTGGTGGTAGTTTCCATGGCTTCCCTCTTAGGCCAGCTTTGCTTCCTCTTTGCACCATCCACATTCCTGGCTTTTTCAAACTTCTGGGGTTTCCACTAAACAGGCTTCTCACTCTCTGCTTCACACACTATCCTCTCAGGGGCACACTGCCTGGCCTCCCAGGCCTTCTTCTGAAATCTAGGTGGAAGCCTTCTTAAACTAACAGCTCTTGCATTCTAAATGCTCCTAAAACCAGTGCCATGCAGATGATGCCAAGGTCTGCTGCCAGCTGGAGCAGTAGCCAGGCTTCCTTCTCTCTTAGTTGTAGGGGTCGAGTGTCTGGATTGATGAACACTCTGACCTTGATTCTGAGGAACGAATTCTCCATGCCATTGCCATTTTGGTACTTAGGTCTCTACAGCTTTCTTCTCAAGGCAAAATTTCTCTCCCTTAAAATTCTGAGGCTGCAAAGAGTGGAGAGCTGCCACCTCTTGTGATGCCCTCAGGCCATCCTTTTGATTCTCTGGTTCCTTCCCAGCAATGGAGATCCTCTCACCTCCATCTTTGCAATCCAAAGCTTTCCTAGTGTTTTCTTTCTGGCCAAACTCACATTTTAAATCATCCTATTTGGCTCTTTGCTCTTGATTTTCAACATAAATCTGGCTAAAAGTTGCCAATAACAACCATGCCATTGCTCCAATAGTTTGCTGTTTTGAAATATGTCTTGAAAGATTAATCAGTCGCCATGCTTAATCTCAGTCTTAGACAAAGTCTCTGGGCCTGAGCAAAATTCCAAGACTTTCAGCCGATCCATAGCACAAATCATCTGGAGTCCAACAACCAATGTAGTCCTTTTATCCAGCAGAAACGTCCTCAGCCTGGTCTTCACAGGCAGGACTTCTATTGGTCTTCTGGTCAGAGTTCTGATCAGAATCTCCCAAAGAGAACAGCTGAACCCATTCCAGTACTTTGCTTGTAGCTAACATTTCTGAATCTTAATTATCTCTTCCCATAAGCCAGTCCCAAAAGCTTATAATCCACATGATCAGATTAGTCACAGCAATGACCCCACTTCTCCAGTACCAGATTCTGTCTAGTTACTTTTTACTCACTGTTGGGAAAAATACGCGACCCTCAAAATGAATGAAGGAAAGGTTTATTTAGCTCACAGTTACTGGAGGTTTCAGTCCATATTCGGCTGGTTCCAAGGCTGCGTGGCACATGGCAGACAACAGCAGTTCATGGCGGCGGAACAGCAACAATATGGTGACAGAGGCAAAGGAACAACCAGGAGAGCAGAGAGCAACAGCTCTAGTCTGTCTCTTTTTTTTTTTGAGATTACATCAGGCTCTCTGCCCTAGCCTGTGGTCTCAGGCCATACCCATAGTCTCAGCAATACTCAGACCATAATCCCAACAGTAGTAAAACACATAATCCCAGTGGATCATGATTCAAGTCTCAAACTCTAGAAGTGCCTGCTCATGATTTCATGAGGCTTTGAGGAAACAACTAGACATAAACCATAAGAAGGTGGAAAGCAGCCAACTTAACAAATGTGTTTTCTCACCAAACTGCATGCTTTGACACTCTTGGGGTTCTGGAGCTCTGCAAATTACATCCATATCAAAAGTGACTTTTTAGCCAGAGTTGTGCGTTTTGTTGAATGGGAGAAATGGCTTCTGAGTGCCCAGATTCCCAGGCATTGTGGAGCTCAGCCGGCTTCTCTGCAGTAAGAACTCACGCTTACAAACAGAAAGCCCCAAGTAGAATCTCTGTGCTGTGCCTAGGGAATGAAAGTTTTACAAGTATCTCTACCACCTTAGTTCCCATAGGAATGAATGGCATGGGAAGAATCCCTCTGCTGTTTCGGAGTACAACTAGGTGGAAAGCCACCAACTTCACCAATGTTGTAATGTTCTGTGACGGTGCCAAAAGAAATGACGAGAAGACCTGATGAGGGTAGCTCAGAGGATTCACTGAGATCTTTCTCGAAGTGAGCCTAGAACTCTAGAAGCATGTCCTTTTTATTTAGGTCACACAATAGAAGATTAACTGGGTGGAGAGGGGATCACCAATGTCTTAAGTAAGGGTGGAGATATCAATCAGGATTAAGCTGTTAAACCTTTTTTAGATCCTAGTCTTCTAAGATCCCTAAGTAACAAGATTACAACTTTGTTTATTGTTCTTTGCTTCTTTAAGATGCTAGTTTCTTATCTCTACAAGCAATGCATTTTCTCACCAAACTGCATGCTTTGACACTCTTGGGATACCGGAGCTCTGTGAATTACATCCGTATCAAAAGTGACTTTTTACCCAGTGTTCTGCATTTTTCTGTATGGGAGAAACACCTTTGGTCTCGAACTCACAGCAATACTCCTGCTCAGCCTCCCAAGTGCTGTCACTCCAGGCATACACCACCACACCTGGCTGTACTGTTTATTTCTGATCACTCATTGAGCACTCCTGTCTTGAGTTGACCAGTCCTTGAGCTAGGCCTGTAAGTAAAACCCTAGGGCGGAGAATACAACAAAAGTCCTGGAAGACCCCAGCACTTCTCAGCAGCCCTCAAGGAAGCGATCAATCGGATGATGACCAAAGCTCTTCTGCTCACGAGAACTGGCTGACCGTGGTACACTGCATGCTCCAAAATTGCTCCGTGTGGGGAGGCCTGCCAGTCACTCTTCCCCTGCTGGAGTAAGCAAGAGGACCAGTGTGTCATCTGTACGTCCTGACCACGTCAATCCCTCATAGCAAAATAGGTTGGACTGGAAATAAAAGCAATTCCCAAGCAAAGGCCAGGAGGGAAATAACAAAGATGGTTAGATGCCATTTGTTTCGGAAGTTTGGAACTTTTATTTTTATTTATTTATTTATTTATTTACTTATTTTCTTGTTTCAGAACCTTTTGTTTATTCACTCATTTTCATGGCCGGCTCAGCTCACCCCGAGGGCAGGGCTAGCGCAGCATGTGGTGCCGGGGATCGAACTGCGGTCCCTGAAGCTGCCCAAGCTTTCCCAAGCAGGCGCTTTAGACCACTGAGCCATCCCGCCGGGCCCAAGTTTGGAACTTTTAGAATACTAAAAGTATGGGTTCACAATATCATCATCTGCATGTTCCTGCATGAGCTAGGATTATTATCCCTTTTGACCAATGGGATGCAGCTAACACCTGAACAGATGCTAGTAGTATCACGACCTTGAATTTCCAAAACTGTGAAATCCACCTCTTCTCCTCATAACATTTGCTGCCATGTTGGAGTTGGAGTAAAAAAAATCTCCCTAATATACCACCTGAAGACACAAAAATACATGGAGATATGAGATAAGGATTATCAACCTGTAGCCTAGGATTTGAGAAATCCAGCCTGTAACCTCCTATATAAATCAACATGTGCTTTATTGGAACACCTCCTTAAAAAAAAAAAACCTAGGGCATTTAGCTAGGGTTGAATAAGAGCAATTGCAGCTTCCTGGGTTGCACCCCGCCTACAAACTGACCCTAGACAAGAACTTGGGATGTAGGTGTTTATTCAGGAGGTGATCCAGGGAAGCACAGATAAAGTGGAGGAAGTTTAGAGAAAAAGAGAAATACTAAGAAAGCATTATTGATGAGCAAGTTACTGCTGTGAAAACGGCTCTGTCTGGGAACATCATGAGAGGTCATTTGAGTGAGCCTCCAAATTCCCTGGCTGTGTGATAAGCTAGCTTACAGCTTTTATTCTCAATTCCCATTTTTATTTTTTTTTTTGTCTTTTTGAGACAGGGTCTCGCTATGCAGTTGAGGCTGGTCCTGAGCTCACTTTTGTAGCCCAGGCTGGTCTCGAACTCGCACCAATCCTCCTGCCTCAGCCTCCCGAGTGCTGGGATTACAGGCGTGAGCCACCACGCCCGGCTCCTCAATTCCCATTTTTATTGCTTGAAAGGTTCCCCTGAGAAATAGGCGTGTTAAGTCTCTTGCTCCCCAAACTTGTGAGCTGACAAGCTCTCTGGGTTGAAGCAAGTCTCAGACAGAGATAGCCGTGCTGGCCACGGGGAAGGCAAAGTGGTAGTGTGGACAGAGGTGCCCACGGGGACAGCTGAAGGGGCAGCCAAGGGAGTGTAGCAGGGCAGCAGCGGCGTGTTCACCTGGAGGGCTGGGATCTCTGGTGTGACAAAGCCAAGGCCAAGTGTTAATGAATGAGTGTGACATGGCCAAAGCAACATGGTTCTAAATGCTGAAGGAGGAGTTTCCTTTCATCATTATTATCCCTGAATAAAATAAAATTAATGAAGTGTGTAATTAAGTGCTCAATTTAGTTCAGTTGTTTGTTCTCCTGTACACCACTGGTTTTCAAAGTGAAGCAGCACCAGCATTAGTTAACTAAGAACGTTTTTGGGCCTCTGTCCTAGTCCCATTGAATCAGGAACTCTGGAGTAAGGACTCAGAAGTCTGTGACAAGCCCCAGATGCCCCTAATACACATGCTGAACCTGAAAACCACAGCTATGGCCAAAAACACTACAATACGGGAAGACTGACCAAGGACCAAGGAGTGGTCTATCTGGAGGGAACTGTCTGGGTTCTAGCCCTAGCTGCCTGTGGACATGGACACATGACTTGGTATTTATAAGGCATTCCCTGTCTGCAACATGGGAAGACTGATATACAGGCACTTAAAACTTTTGTTGTAAGCAGTAGAACACTATAATTTAAAAAACTACCTGAAACACCAGTGTATATATTGTTATGGCTTGTGTATCGGTGTCCCCCCAAAGCCTCATGCAGTCACAGGGCAGGTGGCGTCTGGAACTTGTAATTGATTATTGTGGAAATCGGTGCTGCCTCTCTCCTGGGACAGGTGATTTGCATTTCAGTGTAAAGTAGGAAGAGAAGTTAGCTGCGTGAGGAGCTGCTAGCTCTCTCCCAGCGCTCTTGCTCTCTGCTCGCCAGCATGGAAGGTTGCCCTCTGCCATGTGCCAGTCTGCTTTGGAGCCAGCTGAATATGGACTGAAACCTCCAGCAACTGAGAGCTAAATAAACCTTTCCTTCCCTCATTTTGAGTGTCAGGTGTTTGTCTCAGCAATGAGAGAAGAGTAACTAAGACATATATAAAACACATAAAAACAAAGTCTTAGCTGCTGTAGCAGCCCAGTATCCAGTCTTCTTACCTCTTTCTACCGCGGCTCCGCACGTATTCCTCAGCATCTTCAGGATTTTAAGAAGTGTACTTGGAGAACCACTGCCCTAGCAGACTCAGGTCCCTCCACAATGTGATCAGCAATATCAGGCAGACTGAACTAGGACCTGCTGATCATGGTACATGGATATCTGGGATCATGAACTCTGCTGTGCCCCTGCCAGCAGGGCAGCTCTGAGCAAGCTGTGTCACCTTCATGGCCTCGGCATCATTTATAAAATGGCATTGCCTTTACTGCTTACCAGGCTTGTTCCGAATGGCTACCAGGATGACCAAACAGAGTCATGTGTGTGAACATTCTTTATAAATTGCTAAGTGCTCCTTAATTGAAAGGGACATTGTGGGAGAATTTATCATTCTAGCTACTTTTCCTTTGTAACTGGTGCCAAAGATAAGTAGATACATGAAAAATTTAGATAGTTAAATGGTCTGTAGTTTCTTCCTTATCTTAGCAGGATGCAAATATAAGTTTTCTTTTTTAATTAAAAGTCTGTTTACTGAGATGATTCACTCTAAATAAAATGATGCTTAAGCAGTGACTTGAATTACTAGTTGAATCATTCTACAAAGCTTGTAAAAGAAATGTTTGGGTAATACCATCTAAAGAGATAATTGGTTTGTCTTAACAATTTACTGCCCACATGCTAATAAAGATAGCCAATTTTGGAATATGTTGATTTAGCATTTGTAGCTGGTTGCATATTCAGGAAAATTGCAGGGTAACATTAATTTGTGTTTGTTCAGCTTTTTTCCCTGTCAGATTGGATTTCTGAGAGAGATTAATTTATCCACCACAGAACTAGCTGAGAAAAACCAAGCAGCATGTTTTATGGCTGTATTTTGTCATTAAGGAAGTCATGAATAATTCCTTGTGCAACTTATAGGTGACTACTAGGAATGTCAGATGTGATTACTGGAGTGGAAGATCGTCAAGTTAAAAACCTAATTCACTCCAAACCCTCAGGTTGGTAGAAGGTTAGGATGATGTCTGAAAACTGTCACCCTTAGAAATCACTGTTTAACGACAACTCTCAATGGTCACTTTCAAAGGCAGCTATCACTTGACCTAGAATATCTTTCCGAAGTGTGTATCACTTCCTTGGATCTTCCACTTGACACTATTCTGGCCTATCCAGCCCTCTCAGGAGAAATCACTGAGGATTTGACTAGGATCTCTTCATCACTGCAGTGCATGTGAGTGGAGGGCTGGTGGCCTTCCTGAAGTGTGGAGCTCGGTAGGCGGCTAAGTGACACGCTTCGTAAGTACACTCACTCATTCATTCAGAAGAGACTGATGCCCAGAACTTACTCTTCACCAGCGTCATGCAGAGCACTGTGAACCAAACAGGCCTTGTTAAGGTTCACATCAGTGGAGGATTGGGCCTGCAGGTGGGAGGACAGAGTGGCGTGGAAGAGAGTGGAGAGTCGTTCCGATGGAGAGAGGAGTGTGTAGGATGGCGCGGAAGCAAGGGTGTGGCATCTTCTGAGCACTGGGGAAAGTCACACAGGCGGAGAGGTGGGCCGGTATCTTGTCACTGAGGACCTTGTCAGCATGAACTTTTTTCCCTGGCTGGTATGAAGTCAGCACCAGTGCAGAGCTGGCCTTCTCAGCCTTCTCCATGGAATTCACTGGGTTACATCCAGGGCACCCAGAAGGCCTCGGGAAATCAGCAGTGGAAGTCAATGCCTCCAGACTAATTTCTGGCCCAGTAGGAACAGTTTGGGACTTGGGTATGACAGGACTGGAAGACTGGGCTGTGTGAATTTTTAATTTTTTTCTTTTGCATTTTATTTATTTTATTTTATTTCCTGTTTCAGAACTTTTGTTTGTTTGTTTATTTTTATGGCCAGCTCAGCCTGCCCTCAGGGCAGGGCTGGTGCAGCATGTGGTGCCGAGAATCGAACCACGGTCCCTGAAGCCGCCTCAGCTTTCCTAAGCAGGTGCTTTAGACCACTGAGCCATCCTGCCAGGCCCCTTTTAACATTTTTAAAAATTTATTTATTTATTTATTTATTTATTTGCATTTTATTTATTTCATTTTATTTCTTGTTTCAAAACTTTTGTTATTTATTTTGGGCTGTATGAATTTTTAAAAAGTGAAAACCAGGTCCCCTTCAATTCAGACCTCTTCAGATAATAGGGCTCTTTCTCATGCATCTGGAGCAAAGGTAGCCAGCTTCAGGGGCCACTGGCTTACTGCTACTGAGAAGCGGCCAGTTCTTGCTTGAAAACACTCAGGGCTATTGATTGAATAAATCCAGGTGCCGGGGTTTTCTGTCTTATTTTTTACAGACCTTTCAAAAATGGCCCTGTAGGGGTGGCCTGTTAGCTCAGCAGACTAAAGCACCTGCGGGTTGGATCCCCAGTGTGCAGTGCCAGTGCAGGGTGGCACACACCTGTCATCACAGCACTTGGGAGGCTGAAAACAGGAGATCACTAGGAGTCTACACAGTGAGACCCTGAACATCCTGTAGACCCGGTACTCACATACAAAAAAGAAAAAAGAGCCCTGTGAAATTCCCACTTTTTCACCTTCATTGCTGCCTTTGCCTCAGCAGGAGGGAGGCACCCTCCAGCAAGCCTGCTAACTGCCTTCACAAGGACCCTGTGTGTCATGCTGTCCCTCTCGACCGCTAGCAGGTGGCCAGGACACATGTCCACTCATGCACATGCACGGAAGATGGAGTGCTCATTTCTCACCAGGAAGAGGATCGGAAGCCCTGGAAAGGGGCTGCCTCCTTCCGCTTCTGCCCAGCCCTTGGCTCCGCTCCCCAGCCTAGCAGAACTGGTTTAACTTCTCTTTCACCTGCCCCTTCAGACTTGACTCCTTAGCTTCTTGGTACTGAGAGGTTACCTTGCTCTGGGCCTGCTCTGGGCTGCTGCTCTCATACTTTCTTGGGCACTCAGGCATGGAATCGGCAAAGCGGCCTGACTGGCCTGCCACCCTGGTTCCAGAGTCTCAGAGGCAGAACAGCCTGCCATCTGCCCTGTTCCCATGGGCAGCAGGCATGATCTAAGAACCCGCTCTGGACACCGCTATGAGATGGGGCCTCCCAGCTGGATCTTCTGGATGCTTTTGAACAGCAGCCTCAGGTCTCAATTCTTCCTGTCCATCGCAAGGTAGGCAGACCTCCCTGTCCTTTTGTGTGTAGACAGGTCCCTGGAGGGTAGGCTAAAAGGAACAGAGCTAGGGTGGGGCCCAAAATCTTGAATATTTCTAAGATGTTTCCGTGGGATGATGTGGACTCATGAACTTCATTTGGGGAGCAAGGCCTCCCTGGGATGAGATCTGAAATAATTTTCTTATTTTCTTTCTTTCTTCCTTCCTTCCTTCCTTCCTTCCTTCCTTCCTTCCTTCCTTCCTTCCTTCCTTTCTTTCTTTCTTTCTTTCTTTCTTTCTTTCTTTCTTTCTTTCTTTCTTTCTTTCTTTCTTTCTTTTTAAATTTTGTACCAGAAATCAAATTCAGGACCTTGAGCTTGTCAGGCAGGTGCTTAAGGCACAGCTGTCTCCCTTGCCCTGGAATAATTTTTTTTTTTAAACCTATTAGTAAACATCCATGGAACACACTCCCTTTCTGGCAGTTGCTGTGCTGCTAGGCTAAGGTCCACTCTTTGGAGGTTTTTTTTTTTAAGAATTTTTTTATTTTATTTTATTTTTTTTTCTTGTTTGAGAACCTTTGTTTGTTTATTCACTCATTTTTATGGCCAGCTCAGCCCGCCCTGAGGGCAGGGCTGGCATAGCATGTGATGCCAGGGATCGAACCAGGGTCACTGCAGCCGCCTAAGCTTTCCTAAGCAGGTGCTTTAGACCACTGAGCCATCCAGCCGGGCCTGAATTTTTTTATTTTATTATTATTATTTTTTTAATTTCAGAACTTTTGTTTGTTTATTTATTTTTATGGCCAGCTCAGCCTGCCCTGAGAGCAGGGCTGGCACAGCATGTGGTGCCGGGGATCGAGCCAGGGTCACTGCAGCTGCCTAAGCTTTCCTAAGCAGGTGCTTTAGACCACTGAGCCATCCTGCTGGGCCCCCACTCTTTGTTTTTAAGGAGTTTTTTGTTGTTGTTTTTGGTTTGTTTGGATGACTCGGGATTGAACCACGGTGCCTGAATAGGATTGCTGGTACAAGTGCTTAAGCCACTGAGCCAACCGGAAAGCTCCCAAGGAGCTTACATTTTAATTGAATAAAAGAGTTTGTTTTGTGATTACATACTGTGCATAGTTGATGTTTCCAAACATCCTTATGAGATGACCCCTACCCCCATGGCATACCTGCAGAAATAGTTTTAGAGACATTAAGACACTTGTCAAAGGTTACGCTGTTAGAAAGTGACAGTCTGGGTTGCAGTTGACCTCTGGCTCTGAGCCATCATGCTTTCGAGGGTGGAGCTGAGTACAATATTTCTGCTTCTTTTTGTGTCACTCAAATCCACGCAGCTGTTTCCTACCTCAGTTTTCTTGTCTGACACCTTGGTTTCTACACCTAGCCAAACTTCCTAGAGACTTGGGACCCAATATTTCCAGTCCCTCCTGATCTACCCCTCCCCTAGTCACTAGGAAACACAAAACATACCGCACCATGTTGCACGATAGCCTCCAGGAACAACTGGCCCGAAGAAGTGTCACTTTCCCCTGTAACTTGACCTCATGGAGTTAGGAACTGCAGGCCCAGCATCAGGTGCTTCTGAAGAGTAAGCTCTGTACTGGACATCATGATGAAGGACCAGGCACTCCTCTGCAGGACTCACACAGCAGGAGGGCCAGGGCAGACTGCACAGGAAGACGGGTGTGGTGGCAGCTGCTCGGCTCTGTGGGCATGGCTGTCCCTTTCCCAGTACTCTCGGCTCTCTGAACAAGGCTGCCGTCTGAAGGAGGCAGACTGTCCACTTCCTATCGGCTCCCACTCAACTACCTTGGAGGCAGAGGAAAAGACATACATTTGCTGTGGCTTTATCTTACTTAAATGGCAGGATTTAGAAATAGTTAAATTAACACATGCCACAGCCGGTTCTCACCAACAACTGCAGTGTTCTCTGTTTATTGCTTTGTATAAACCATTCTACCCCGAGATAGTATGACTGTCAGTGGAAAATCTTTCCCCAAATTCTGCGCACTGCGCCGCATACCCAGGCAGGTACATTATCTCACAGTCTGATCTCTCCAGGAAGCTGGTCATAAACCAGACTTGAGGCAGCCTTCTGCACCCTGCCCACTTTGGATGACCACTGCTCCTGTGTCCCTTCTGTCCCCCCACCACTCAACAGATGGCAGGGTCCGCCCGTGCGTGCCCTCATTTGCTATGACCTTCAGACCTGCTTGCTCACTGAGTGTCAGCTGGACTTTCTGATGCCACACTCACCTCTGTCCACATCACTGAGGTCCTAGCGCCTCTCTTGGAGGCCACTGGAGAAATGACACTATTAGGTGGTTTAAACCACATCGCAAGCACCAGCTGTGTGTGTCACTGGGCTGCCTCTCACACTCAGACAAAATGTAAACATGTTCCCGGTTAGCAGTGTGGTGGCATGCGGTTTCCTTCAATTCAAAGCTAGGGGCCCCCTGAGGGAGTCCTGTGGCTTCTCTTCAAGCCCCACAACTGTTTATTTACTCTGAACACGCAGGCCTTGGATGGCTGCTTCAACCTGCCTAACCTCAGCACCCTGCTCACAAGATTAGAGGCTTGCACAGAGTTTGAGGGCGCCCCGAAAACCTTGCAGTGTTATTTGAGTCTGTGCTCTAAGAAGCAGCTCAGAGTAAAACCTCAGAGCTTTGCATCAGCAGTTTCTCCTTGGGATTTCTTTCCAAACAATTTGTGGTCAAACTCTATAATTTTTAATCTAAAAGGTTGACTACAATGTTAGCAATTTCCAGGCAATTTTTTGCGGTTGCAAATTCTTTTGAATTCAGTGCTCAGTGGTGTAGATTACATTGACCACTTTTTGTAAAATTGGAAAAATGAAACGAAATAAAACAAACCTTAAAAATAAGGTAAAAGATAAATCAGTACTTTTTTATGGTCTAAAATCTGTAATATGCTTTTAACATCTTTCAGGTCTACATACTATATTTTTGTTTTTAACTATATCTGGTACAAGGTCTCACTATGCAGCTCAAACTTGCAGTGATCTTCCTGTTTTCAGCCTCTCCAGCGCTAAGATTACAGGCATGCGTCACCATGCCTGGCCTTACATATTATTTTTTGTCCTGGAAAACAGTATGTTTCGTTTGAAGTTCTAGCGATTGAACCCAGGCCTTCATGGATGGTAGGCAAGTGCTCTGTAATCAAGCTGTGTCCGAGGCTCAGAAAGTGATATCAACCAGGAAGTTTTTGCCTGAAGACTGACAGGCTGACGGCAAAACAACCAGCCAAGGTATCAGTTCATACCATTCACCTTAGCCATGGCAACATGGGTACAGTCCTTTTGTGTTGGTCACACTTCTGCCGGCACCTTAAGCCCTGTGAGTGCCTGGCCAGAAATTGAAAACTGATGCAGGTACAGCTTCTGACCCCAGAGCCATTCCATGTACAAAAGGTGAACTTAACCTTTCATTCTTTATTTTTTCTTGTCTGTTTGAAGCAGGGGCTCACTATGCAGGTCAGGCTGGCCTTGAGCTCACTTTCTATAGCCCAGGCTCCCACCTTAGCCTCCCAAGTGCTAGGACTACAGGCATGTGTCACCATGGCCTGGCTTAACCTTTCATTATTTTGCTGACATATTTAGTTCTTTTTTTTGCCTGCACCATTGTTTGACTTTCTAGGCCTTTTATAATCTGAGGTCAGCAGACTTAGCCGTTCACCTTCTTTCAGACGCTCACATTGTTCCACAGCTGCCAACGTTGTCCGTCTCTCAGCTTTTCCTCATTCCACACTGGGACTCTGCTCCCACAAAAACCAGCTCAGCGTTGCCTCCCCAGCACACCCCACTCTCGTTACCCACCATTTTTATACCTCTGAATCTCGTATAAACGGATATCCTCTATTTTTTGAAGTAACAACGTTTCTTCAAACAACAGAACAATAAAATTTGATCTGAGAGAATAAACTTGGAGATCTAAAAAAGTATAATTAACATTGGAATGCACGTTGACAAGCACAGATGAAAGACACTGCAGTAATAAATCATGAATATTATAACAAAGAAGTGGTTGCTACCAAGGGTTTTCTTTTAAAAGGAACTCAGTGTAAGAAAACACACATGAATAAAATTAAGACATATGCCTCGATACAATCAGTACTCATGTAATCTCAATGCTGCGATAGTATTCATGAATATCAAGAGTCTCTGATGTATCTGTGAGCTCCAATCTCGACTGCGTCCCCATGTTGCCAGTTGGCCTGAGGTGAAGGCGCCCATCCTTTCAAGACCATTCTGCTGTCATCTGTGAAATGTGCATGCTCACAGCTGCCTTTCCAAGATCATAGGGTTCGTGGAAGATCAAATAAGATAATCAAAGTGAAAGGCCTTTGAAAAACACAAAGCCCTGTAGAAATAGATGCAAGGCATTATTAAAGTCTGCAGAGAGATTTGCTCACACAATTTGATTCCAGGCCAAAGCTGTGTATTTTTTGAAAGTTAAAAAGATATTCAGTATTTACAAAGTTTTTAGAAAACCAAATTCTTGCTTAGGTGACACGTATCGCAATGGGATGGTGTTTTAAACACTGTACATTTGATGCCTACTGCTCTAGTCATCCAACCACATCACAAGAGATGTAATTACACATTTTAGAAATATCTGCACTTTTTAGTGGGTAAGAAGTTATCAGTCCACATTGCGTGGAAACAAAGTTATGTCTTTAAAAGGAAAATTCTCTTCTCCATGGTGGCAAAAAATGCTATGTTCAGCAGCACATCTACTGTGACGCCTGCCAATGCAATGTAATGAGCATTTATTGAACGCCTATGGTATACAAGTCATTGGTGATGGAAATGCAGTGGGGGAAATGATGGAAGTACTCAGAAGCAGGTTGGGAAGGCACACTGTGAGATGGGTGAGCATTAAAGAGGGGGGTGTGACTTTCCATAAGGAATGTAAGCATGATGGACTACATACATGTAGTAATAAACTAAAAAAAAAAAAAAAAAAGCAGACTCAGTTTGAAAAGTGAAAACATGGCAAAAAAAACTAATGGAGAGTGACAGATTGTGACAACCATAAAGACACAAAACAGTGGCATGACAATGCCTGAGGAATGTACCATGGGGATAGAAGAGTTTAAAGGAATAATTTTTTTGCATCTAGGAGGGCAAAATTATGTGACATTTGTTCCAGGGCTTGATGCACAAGGACTCCTAGTGTCAGAAATAGAGGAGACATCCAAAGGAAACACCCAGCCCAGCCCACCAGTGTTTGCCTACACACTAATGACAGAGCTAAATTTAGCGGTGGGCCTGTGCCTGATAACACAGCACAGCCATGGCTGGGTAGTAAGACTCAACTCCAGATTCTCTGGAGAACAGTAATCCACCAGGGGGAACTCAGAGAGAGGCACCCTCCACCCTGAAATCCATATTCCATTTCATTTCAGGTCCACAGAGATGCCAGGATAGCATCCTCATTCCAGTGAGGGCTCCACATTTAACCCACCCGAAGCTAGAAAACTCCTCTGGGCGCTTCTGCAGGAGTACTTCTAGTACCTCTAGTACTTCTAGGTACTCCTTCTGCAGGTCTAAAAGTTCTCTCATACTCTCATCCTAGCCAGTTTCATAGATTCAGTGCCAATTTTTATCTTTTAAAAAATTAATTAATTAATTAATTAGATACAGGGTCTCCCTATACAGTTCTGACTCATAGTGACCTTCCTGTCTCAGCCTCTCCAGCTCTGGGACTATAGGTGTGTGCCACCACATCCTTTTTGTTGTTGTTGTTTTTGTTGTTGTTGGTGGTGGTGGTAGTTTTTTCCACACCCTATTTTAGGGCCTGCATGATGCATCTGGTATTCTGGGGCTGGCATGACATGCAGTACTAGGGATGGAACCTGGGTCCTTGCTCTTGCCAGGCAGGTGCTTAGACCTGCTGAGCTATCTTCCTAGCCCCTCAACCTTTATCTTTATCCCTGGTTTTCTTCCAGGATTACGCTTCCATCTCCCCAGATAGTACAGTTAAATTACTATTTCTATTTCCAAAGACCCTTTAGAACCTTCTTCCAGCCTTTATTACACTATTAACTACTATTTATAGAACTCTTACCTTGGACCGGGCAGTGTGTGAAAACGATTACAGCCTTGTCTCGCTGGCCTGGGGACAGTTGGTCTTGGTACTTTAAGGTAGAGCTGTGACTAATAGAAGTTTAGTGACTGCTCTGGTCATGCACCTAGTCCCATGTCTGTACTTTTAATTCTGCACTGTACTGTTCTCTCTACCTTTCCTCTCAGTATCAACACTCTGGGAAATTGATGTCACTTTTGTGCAAACACTTTTGAAGCAGGGCACTTCCTTACAGGTTAAATGGACCAGGCCCCTGATGGTTTGGTGTGAAGCTGTTAACCAAGGCTTTTTCAGCGCTGTGTGTACTAAGCACATGTGTTTTCTCACTGTAATGCTCGCAGTCTGAAAAGGAGCTAACTGTTGCCTTTTTCACGGATGAGCAAAGGGAGACACCGAGTTTGGGTAATGGGCATAAGATGCTGCGAAGAGCTTTTGGTGGACTGACCTCAGAGCTCTGGGTTTTACTCAGATTTAGATGAGCTGACAGCCCAGAGGAGACCTTGCCTTGAACTCTCTCCCCAGCTACTTCCTCAAGGCTTATCATAGGAATTCCAAGGCCTCCCCCAGTGCCTAGGTGCTGCTTCTGTTTCCAGGGGAGCAGTAACCCTGGGAGTTGTAGGAGCCTGGTGACTTCCGAGCCCTGAGTCAAGGGTTAGGTGCCGGGCATCCACAGGTGAGCAGCGCCCTCCGGATCGGAGCTGGAAGTAGCTAAGGGGCAGGAGCCCTGGGCCCTGGGAGTGAGGCGCTGAAGGAGAATGAGGCACTGAAGGGGAATGAGGCACTGAAGGCGTCAGAAGTCTTTTTTTTTTTTTTTTTTTTTGTCTTTTTGAGACAAGGTCTCACTATGCAGTTCAGGCTGGCCTGGAGTTCACTTTTGTAGCCCAGGCTAGTCTCAAACTCGCACCGATCCTCCTGCCTCAGCCTCCCAAGCGTGGGGATTACAGGCGTGCGCCACCACACCGAGCTCCTCGGAGGTCTTGCTCGGAGTCATTCACTAGCAGCCGCTGACCCAGCACAGCCGCTTCCTCCCCCAAAGGAGGTGGGGCTGCCTCCTGGGTCGTCTGCGGACCTCCTCGGCGTCCTCCGGCCTCTGGGTCTCACGCTGCAGTAGCTGCGATCTGGGTAGACGTCTCCCAGTCCTCCCAGCCTCTGGGCACCAGGTTCTCTCACCCTTCCCGGCGCCCCTAATTTGCAGGCGCCCGTGCAGAGTTTCCTTGGTCCTGTTTTGCTTTGGTGCCTGCGCACACGCTTGCCACTTACCTGTGTCGTGTGCGGCGCTTATCTCAAGTTGGGATAGTGTGTGCGTTTGGCCCCAAAGGCAAGGGAAGCAGCTTGGGCCTCTAGCATCCCGCGTGCTTCCCCGCAGGCCACGTCAGGCCCTCGCGGGCGGGGTGGCAGCCGCAGCACGCTCACAATCTCTAGGTCAAAGAACCCAGGCCAGGGTTGTGGCCCTGCGACACGGACCCGAGGCGAAGGGGAAGAGGTCCTGAGGTTCGCGCAGTGCTGGCCTCCGTCTCTATCGGTAACGTAGGAGCTGGCCCTGGGGACTGGGCAGGGTACTGGCTTGCCGGGCACAGCCGCGGGGCGGCACGGACTTCGTGTAGCCGCGCTTATAGCTTCACGCTGTGTGACCTCTACAACCTGCGCGCTTGCGGGGAGCTGGGATCTGCGGCGCGGCCCGTCCGGGGCGCCCCTTCCCGCGCGCTCGCGATCCCCTCCAGGGGCACGCTCCGGGCTACAGCCCCCTCCCCCAGCGCCGAGGGGCAGAAAATAAGATTTTTTTTATTTGCACAAAAACAATTTGTTGGCGGGGGTGGGGGGGGATGCCCTTGTGGGGCGGGGAGCTGCGGGAGGTGGGGGCGGAGCGGGCGGGCGGGCGGGGCCAGGGCCGCCCTGGGACAGCGGCGGGGACGGCGGCGGGCACACCTGGCCTCCTGGAGCCGAGGGGACGCAGCCGCCCGCGCTGGCCGGAGGAAGGTAGCTCCCGGTGCCCGGGCTGGGACCGTCCCTGCTTCGGGGCTGTGTCCTTCTTTCCCTTTCTGGGTCTCCACTCTGGTAAAAGGGGGGCTCCTGCGGGGCGCGCTGAGCGTTCCCCGCCCTAGACGGGAGCTGAGTTTGGCGTCCGGCAGCCTCCCTTCCTTGGCTTCTCCTTCTTCCAGGTGCCCGCCCGGGGGGTCTTGGGGAGCTGGGGAGATGCGTTTCTGGGGTGTCCCACGGGTGCACGCGGGCGAGGAGCGCTGGGCGTCGGCCAAATTCACAGGCGGGGTCTGGGGACGGGCTGACGGGCTCTCCTTGGAGAGATAAGCAGATTTGTTTGGTAATTTTCTCCCAGCGGCGGAGCTCTACTGCCGCGGGAAGTGTAAGTGGCAGCCGATCGATCGCCTCCGCACTAGGGCCGAGCCCCGCAGCTCGTCCCGAGTGGGCCTCTGCTCTGCGTTCCTCCTGCCCCTGCCTGTTCCTTTCCCCTCTTCTCGCTAGCCCCCTTGCCCTTGAGGGGCAACGCTTCCTTCCGTGACGGGAAGTTTTCAATCAGCGCCAGCTGGTGCCCAGCAGCCTCCTGGCTGTGCGCTCTGAGTTGACATGGAAGCAGATTCTCTTAGTTCACGGCGAAGAAAGTTTCATGCTGCTGTGTTTCTCCTCTGTAAGACAGAATCGTTTTGGTCTAGGTCTTGTACTCTGACTTACTGCTTTGAAGATAATGGTGCACACTGTATTAGCTGTTAGTTGCTTATTGCTATGAAACTTTTAGTATTATTGTTATTATTAAGGAAAAAAGAGCTTACGTAAGCCCACCCAGCAGCAGGCAGATCCTGGTCTAATTGCCCCCAACTTCCTGTCCCCTGGTCAGCTACCCATACTGTTAACGTCTTCCTCTGCCCTCACGGCCGAGATGACGGCGTTTGCGGCGGAGCAGACCCCAAGCGCTCCACTGTGCTCAGCTTCTCTGGCTTAGTACTTCTCCTGCCCATCCCACCTCTTGAGTGCAGGTGAAATCAGATTCCAGGACCATCAGGAGTGACCAGGAAGGGCAGAGGAAGTGTGGGGATGACAGCTGGGCATCCTGACTGTTCTTGGCCACTTTTCTGCACACAACTGGTCCTTCATTCTCCCAAAGGTGCAGGCAGAGTGGTGCTGCCCTGCGCAGATAGAAACAGGCTCAGAAAGCCCCCTGCTCCTAGTCCCTAACCAGTAAGTGGCACAGTGGCATTAAAACCCAGTCCCTGATTCTAAACCAACCTGTGTACTGCCGGGCGTGGTGGCGCATGCCTGTAATCCCAGCACGTGGGAGGCTGAGGCAGGAGGATCGGTGAGAGTTCGAGACCATCCTGAGCTACCAAAGTGAGCTCAAGGCCAGCCTGAACTGCATAGGGAGACCCTGTCTCGAAAAGACAAAAAAATAAAAATAAAAAAATAAACCTGTGTACTTCTCACTCTTTTGGAGCTCCTTGAGTAAGGGCAATCTTGGAGAACAGCAACAAGCAGCTAGTGTTATGGAGCTCCTAGCAGCTGTCAGGCTTTGCTCACCAGATCTCAGAGGTGTGATTGTGATCACTGTGCAGGGCTCTGGTGTCACAGAGGCCTCAGTGACGGCCTTCCTATCTCAGCAGTAGTCCTGTTCCAGGTCTGCCCAATCCTGCCCAGCTACCAGTGTGTGGGCTGGGCAGGGTCCCTGTTTGCTTTATCCTAGAAGTGGTTTAGGGTCTAATAAAGGGTTGATTGTCCACATCTGATCCGTTAGACCTGACCGTTGGCTTGTGAATGATCCTACTGTCCCGTAAGAGGCCTTTGCAGGCTTCACTCAATAAACACTTGCGGAATGAATGAATTAGCACCTTGTACAGAGTGGTCTGCTGCCCCAGAGAGCTGTGAGGCAGTTCAGAGCCAGCTGGGCCCTGTCCTCAAAAACTACAGTGCTAGATCGGGCTATTTTACTCTTGGTGCTGGGGCTTGAACTATGGCTCTGTGGGCTTCTAGAATTCCCTGGTTAAAAGATTTGCTGGCCTGGCGGGATGGTTCAGTGGTCTAAAACGCCAGCTTGGGAAAGCTAGGGCGGCATCAGGGACCACGGTTCGATCCTCGGCACCACATGCTGCACCAGCCCTGCCCTCGGGGCGGGCTGAGCCGGCCATAAAAAAATGAGTGAATAAACAAACAAAGGCTCTGAAACAAGGATAAATAAATAAATAAATAAAATCTTAAAAAAAAAAAAAAAAAAAAAAAAA
>PVJA010033292.1:0-23474 GCA_004027025.1 Myocastor coypus | reverse complement strand
GTCCTCTATACATTTCTCCAGCCGTTTTTCCACTTCATGTATTTCTTTTTTTACTTCAGATGTTATCTCTGATCTCAGTTGCTCTATAAGTTTCTGCACTTGTGTGTCTGCCTCAGATGCTACCAATTCAGAGGTTTCATCTGTATGGTTCCTATTTTCTTCCATGATAGTGTCTTCTGTATTTGGTTTGGGTGGGCACAGGTCCTGAGATTGCATCCTACTCCTTGTTGTTATCAGTTTGTATGGAAGCGGCCTCTGCACTTTGGCGGTGTTATGCTGTGTCTATGGGCGTTTGGTCTGGAGACTATAAGCTGTTTCCTCTACAGAGGTTGCCTACTCTGTGCTGGAGCTCTGGCTGCTAGCTTCTGTGAATCCCGGCGGATGTGGTCTGTAGGTGGAGGTGGAGCTTTGGGATTGAGTAGTCCTGGTAAGCTTGTGGACCAGCTCGGTTGCCAAATGAGATGTTTGATGTGTTCAGTTCTGGAACTTGCGCTGGAGGGGTTCAAAAAAAAAAGCGGAGGGGAGCGGGGGAGGGGAAGGCGGGCCAAGGATCCTGACACAGCCGGCTGGGATTTGGGTCGGGGCTGGAACAGGACGTTAGTCGCAGGAACGCAGAGGCGGGGCAGAGGGGCGCAGGCAGCTTACCCTTGACGGACGGCGGACATGCGGGCTCTGCTACCGGCTGGGATTTGGGTCTGGGCTAGAAGCACTCCCAGCTTTCTAAAATATGGGTGGAAACATTGCTGACCCTAGAACTGTTCCATTTTGCATATACCTAAAACCAGCACCAGTGGGACTGGTGAGATAGCTCAGTGTTCTAAAGCGCTTGCTTAGGCAAGCATGCACGGAGCACGATTCAATCCTTGGCATCACATGCCATGCCAACCCCATCCCCAGGGTAGGCCGAGCTGGCCATGAAAAGAAAACAAAATGGGGGAAAAAACATAGCACCATGTTGATGATGCCAAAGTTTGCTGCCAGCTGGAGCAGCAGCCAGGTTTCCCTTTGTCTTGCTTGGAAAGGTTGAGCACTCTGAACTCATGTTCAAGGAATAAATTTCTCTAGGCCTCTGGCATTCTGTAACATGAGCCTCTGGGGTTTTACTCTCAAAGTACAATCTTTTACTTTGGCAATTTTACAACTGCAAAGGGTAAAGTGATCTCCTTTGCTCTATTTTTGTAGTCCATAGCTTTATTAGAGTTTCTTTTCTAGCCAAACTCACATTTTAAATCATTCTGCTGGGCTCTTTGCTCTAGATTCTCAACATACATCTGACTAAAAGTCTCCTGTATGAGCCATGCCACAGACTCAGTATTAGACTGCATTGAAATTTTTATGCAATATTAGTCCACTGCCCTTTATCTCAGTCTTGGGCAAAGTCTCTGGACATGACCAAAATGCAGACGTTCTGCCAAGCCATAACAGACAGTGTCTGGAGTCCAACAGCCAACACAGTCCTTCCCAGCTGTCTTAGTTACTCTTCTCTCATTGCTGGGACAAAGACCTGACACCCAAAGAGAGGGAGAGGAAGGGAGAGAGAGACAGTTACTGGAGATTTCAGTCCATATTCGGCTGGCCCATGGTTGAGTGGAACAGGGCTCTCTGCTTCAGCCTGTCCCCTTCAGCCCACACTCATAATCCCATCAGTACTCAGACCCATAATCCTAGTAGATTATGAGTCAAGTCTCAAACTCTAGAAGTCCCTGCCCCATGATTACATAAGGCTTTGGGGACACCTAGACATAAACCATAACACCAGCCTAAACTTCTAAGACTGGTCTTTACTGTTTTTGTAGTCTTCTGAGCACTGACCAGAATCTCCCATCGAGTACAGTTTGAGGTATTGAAGCTCTACTTTTTGAGCAGGCATCTGAGAACCTTTCCTGACTCTTCCCCTCCCCACAAGCCAGTTCCAAAAGTTTTTAAGCTACATGACTGGCTAATGTTAATAACAACAAGGCATTTCTCTGGTATCAAATTCTGTCTTAGTTGCTTTTCTCTTATTGCTGGGACAAAATGCTCAATGCCCAAAGTTAATGGAGGGAAAATTTATTGTTTGCAGAGATTTCAGCCAATAATTGTCAGAATCTAAGGTATTGTGGCACATGGCAGAGGGGCAGTTCGTAGCTGAGGAAAACAGCAGAAAAACAAGAGGAAGGAGACAAGGCCCTTCCTGTTCTTCATACTAGGGATAAGGGTGTTGCCAATCCACCCAGTGAACTGATCCAGCAATCACCCACTCTTAGTCCTCGTACCTTTAATCTCAGCATTGGACCACCACAAATTATACTCTCTGGACTTAGCCACCTCAGATAAAGCCCCATTTAAATGGCATGAAGCTTTGAGGGGACATCTAGAGAGAACTGCAATGCCTTTTTATTATTGTTTGTGGTGCTGGGGATGGCTGAGGCGCTCAGCCTCTCCTCATTTTAAAGAGGTGGTGAAGTCATCTGAATGCTGACCAGAATCTCCCATAGAGTTCAGCCTCAGGCATTCTAGCTGTACTTCTTCACCATTTCTCTTTGTTCACAGAAAAAGTTTAAAACTATATAGAATAAAACAAATAAAATCTTGTCTTCTATGCCTCTTTATTTACAAAGATAGTTGCAGATAATGACAATAATTGACCTTTGAATTGTATGTGTGGTATATATGTAAATAATGCGTTTGTAATGTATGTTGCTTTGTGAGTTTTGTTACGAATTTTTATTTATGGAGTTCATATTGCTTCATAGTTGGTTTTTTCACTCAGTTGTGCTTTATGCCTGCAACTAGACATGTCCTTTACACTGTGTGTGTGTGTGTGTGTGTGTGTGTGTGTGTGTGTTTAGATGCATACCTTTTCATCATATAGTTAGATCATCATTTTTTTTTTTTCAGTAATTCTTTATTGGACAGTTAATTTAAGCTTGTTTTTATTTTGGTTAACATTAAATAATTTTCTTCAGGCCACTCAAAAATCTCATTGGAATTTTCACTGACATTTCTATTGTTGACTTTTTAATTTATACTTGATTTTTTTTTTTTTTTTTTTTTTTTTTTTTTTTTTTTTTTTTTTTTTTTTTTTTTTTTTTTGTCTTTTTGAGACAGGGTCTCACTGTGCAGTTGAGGCTGGCCTTGAGCTCACTTTTGTAGCCCAGGCTGGTCTCGAACTCGCACTGATCCTCCTGCCTCCGCCTCCCGAGTGCTGGGATTACAGGCGTGCACCACCACGCCCGGCTTATACTTGATTATTGATTGACATGTAGTTAGTTCAGGTTGGCTTGGAACTCACTGTGTAGTCCAAGCTGTCCTGGAACTTAAAAGTGATTCTCCTGCTTCATCCTCTACACTGGAGGGATTATAATGAGTGCCACCACATTCACCCAACTTTTGTAGAAATATTGTTTTTTATTAGATATAAAAATATAATCTTTCTGGTCAGATATATAGCATGATAATGTCTGTACTCATAATTTTGTGTTATTTTTGAATGTATGTATTCTATTCTGTTCTATACCATAGTCATATCATATTTAACATTTGGCAAATATTTTTGAATGCTGATGGTAATAGGACATTTAAAGCAATGTGATTGATCTTCCAGGTAGCCCTGAGGACTCAACTTAAACTATGTAACTCTCTGATTCTTTTTTTCTGAGGCTTTTAATACCATGTTGTGTTCTTATTACTAGGTACAATAAATTCATTGGTTAAAATAGGTTGACTGTTCTGATCCTTATAATGAACTGTTTTCTTGTATGTGATTCCTATG
Source organism: Myocastor coypus (assembly GCA_004027025.1). Classification (NCBI taxonomy): domain Eukaryota; kingdom Metazoa; phylum Chordata; class Mammalia; order Rodentia; family Myocastoridae; genus Myocastor; species Myocastor coypus. The sequence continues at coordinate 19,720 of PVJA010033292.1, read as the reverse complement.
GTATACAATATTACTACTGTAGTTTTAAAAACGAAATACATTCCTGGGGCTGGCGGGATGGTTCAGTGGTCTAACGTGACTGCTTAGGAATGCTAAGGCAGCGGCAGGGACCTCGATTCAATCTCTAGCACCACATGCTGTGCCAGCCTCGCCCCCTAGGGCAGGCTGAGCCAGCCATAATATGAATATATATATATATATATATATATATATATATATATATATTAAATACATTTTGAGACAGGGACTCGCTGTGCAGTTGAGGCTTGTCCTGAGCTCACTTTTGTAGCCCAGGCTGGTCTCGAACTCGCACCAGTCCTCCTGCCTCAGCCTCCCGAGTGCTGGGATTACAGGCGTGCGCCACCATGCCCAGCTTGGCCCTGATTATTGTTAATAAACTTTTACCAGTAAACCTCTTAGGGTTTTAGAATCATGGACGATTTTTGTGATCTTGTTTTTTTCTCTATTTCCTAATTTTTTCTATACTACCTGTGTAATACAGTATTTAAATGTACAAATAAAGAAGTACAGCAAAAGGAAATATCTTATTTTTAATATTCTTCATGTAGCTGGGGACATAGCTGAGTGACACAGTGCCTGTCTGGCAAGCACAAGTTCCTGAGTTCAATTCCTGGTGCCAAAATCAAAGTAAAACTTAATCATTAGCAGAGTGGTCATTCTTTGTGATTGGCTATAATTATTTTATGTCCCTACCTATATTGGGGATCAGACCTATACTAGGGATTAAACTCTGCCGTTGAGCTATGTCGATAGTTCCTTCATTATTCTTAATTTTTTTGGAGTGTCACTGAATTGTCCCCACTGGCCTTGTACTTCTAATCGTCCTGCCTCCACCTCCAGAGTAACTATGATTACAGGCATGTGCCACCATACTTGACCTGTGTTATCTTTATTTTTTAGTCATGAAATTTATGGAATTCATTTCTCTGAATTTTTCTTTAATTTCATCTATTATGAAAAAAGTGAATATTAAACATTTTTAAATTTGTGATATTTATTGATTACATTTCCACTATTTAGTGTTTATATAACCTGCCTTTTCTTAGAAAAGATGTATTTGTCAATTCTAGAAAGAAGCCCAGGGGCCCAGCAGGATGGCTCAGTGGTCTAAAGCGCCTGCTTGGGAAGCTTGGGCGGCTTTAGGGACCTCGGTTCAATCCCCGGCACCACATGCTGCGCCAGCCCTGCCCTCTGGGGGGGGCGGGCTGAGCCGGCCATAAAAATGAGTGAATAAACAAACAAAGGTTCTGAAACAAGAATAAAAAATAAATAATAAAAAAAAGAAAAAAAAAAAAGGAAAGAAGCCCAGACATCACCTGAATAGCAGGGTGAGTGTCACTTTGTTCAGTATAACAGAAATGCCAGCAAATGTGGGATTTCTGGAGTGTCGTTGTATCTATAATTGATAGTGTTGGTAACTGAACACATGAGGTCAGGATTTTATCTTAACTTTTCTGTACCCTACATAAATACTTATAAGTATTAATGACTGATTCTCAAGTGGTGTATTTACAAAAAGCAAATAGGACTTAAAGTAATTATCGAATGATGTCTTAATTACTTTTTTCATTGCTGAGATAAAAATACCAAATACCCAAAGTTAAAGGAGGAAAGGTTCATTTAGCTCTCAGTTTGTAGAGGTTTCAGTTCATCACTGACTGGCTCCAAGGCAGGGGGATTTGGCAGAGGGGCATCACAGAGGAGAATGGTTCATAGTGGACGAAACAAGCTAGGAACCTTATTAGTTTTTTTTTTTTTTTTTTTCCTACTCCTCTTATATTCTATATATAGGCTACCAGCTTTAAACCAGTGGCAAACCAATCAGTGGGCTGATTTAACAATCACCCAGCCTTAATACTAGCGCTGTATCATGAATCAGTCATGTACTCTAGATCTAGCTTCCTCTGAAAAAGCTACAGCATGACCACAGGAGGCTTTAGGGAGACATCTAAACACAAGCCGTAATAAATAGAAAAGCTCTATATTGTTCAGCTTATATGGATGTGTTTTTACATGTGAGTTGGAGCAGTGTTGGGGAACTTCATAGAAACTTGTTTTCAGCTGGCATCAGAGACCAGGGAGTTCTCTGCTGCACTCCTGGGGAAAGGAAAAGAGACATACTTCTTTTTTGAGTTGAAGTTTTCCCTCCACTAATCCTTTGTTATTATATACATAATTTAGAGAGAAGAGAAAAGTTATCATAATATATTACAGTTTTACAGATAATATAGTTATAGTATATGATATCATTAATTGTAATAAATATCTGTTAGCCCAAAAATAAATTTGAATCACTTTATATTATAAGCTAACAGTTAAGTGTCCATTATTGTAGTTATATTTTCAGATGGAATGTAAATTCTTTAATCTTTTTTTTTTTTTTTTTTTTTTTTTTTTTTTTTTTTTTTTTTTTTTTTTTTTTTTTTTTTTTGTCTTTTTCAGACAGGGTTTTGTTATGCAGTTCAGGCTGGCCTTGAGCTCACTTTTGTAGCTCAGGCTGGTCTCGAACTCACATTGATTCTCCTGCCTCAGCCTCCCAAGTGCTGGGATTACAAGTGTGCGCCACCACACCCAGCCCTCTTTAATTTTTATTGATCTATCTGAATACTTTACGTTTTTATGCTCAGTGTCTTTTATAGGAACACCAGAGAAAAGAATAAGAAAGTATTTTGCATGATAATGATGGCTTTATTTGAAACAGGCAGCATTCATCTGCAGAAGTATTTGCTTCTCTCCTGTGGAAGGACAGATGGTCTGAATTCATGTGGAGAGTAGAGATGAAACAGTAGTCTTTACATCAAAGGGATTCAACATCTCATAGTGCAGATAGGTGTTAGACAAGTCTAATGTCTTAGATGCCAAGTGCTGTGCTGGAAAGAGAGTCCATTAACTCTGTAGGGAGATACAGAAGAGGGTTGCTAGGGAAGACTTGCTGGAGTAAGTGGTACCTCACTCATCCTCCAGGAATGAGTGGAGGTGGCATAGCAGAGGAAGGCCGAGGTAGCCTTGGTGAAGAATGGGGCCAGCATGTCTATTGTACAACTGGAAGAAAAGGTATATGTGGTAGAGTGGCAGGAGAGAAAATTAGAAGATAGAATCATGGATTTTGTATGTTCTAATTAGGAATGTGGATCTGGTATGCTACTTAGAAGGCCAAGACAAGATAAAATATTCAGACCAGCCTGGACAATTTAACAAGACCCTGTCTCAAAATAAAAATTTAAAAAGGGGGGCTATTAGACGGGGTGCGGTGGTGCATGCCTGTAATCCCAGCTCTGGGGAGGCTATAAACAGGCAAATCACTACAAGTCCAGTATAGTAGTAAGATCCTGAACACCCTGTAGACCCTTCCCTAAATAAAAAAAAAAATATTAAATTAAAAGAGGAGCTGGTGAGATAGCTCAGGGGTCTAAACACCTGCCTGGCAACCGGAAGGATGCAGGTTCACTCCCTAGTACTGCATGCCATGCTGGCCCCACACCCAGCCAGCCACTGAAACCAGGCATGGTGCTGCACATCTGTATTCCCAGAACAAAGGAGCCTGAGACAGAGTGATCACTACAAGTGTGAGCTGCATAACAAGACCCTGTGCCAAATAAGTAAAAATAGAAAAAATTTTAAAAGGCTATCAGGTGTGGCAGTATACCTCTGTAATCCCAGTATTATAGAGGCTGAAACAGGATTACTGTGAGTTTTAGGCCAGCCTGGATTACATAGTCTGATCCTGTCTCATAAAAAACAAAAAAGGGGTGGTAGAAACTGGGGGTGTAGGGATGGGGGTCAGTGGTAAAGTAGTTGGTTAACATGTACAAGGCCCTGTGTTCAATCCCCAGTATTAAAAAGTCTTTTCTATTATACAAGCCTTATTGCCATGTGATTTGGGCTCTTTTTTATTAAAGCAAATTTTAAAATGTTCATTGAACCATTTTTCTTTGAAAAGTCTGGCACTTTCAAAAGGACTTCTAGATATTACATACCAGATTGATCAAGTTACCCTTAGAAAGGGTGTGGCTGCCTGAGGTGGCACCCCAAAGTCAAGCACTCTTTTCTGCATGTGTAGGTTGCAACATGGCATAGAGTCAAAAACAGATGAACTAGATGGATGTATTTGAGCCAGCTCTGTTTATTTTTAAATGTCTGGAAGATTGGTCTTTTATTTATGCTAGTTCATGACCTTTTCTAAGAGACTGAGGCCAAATTGAGTTTATCTGGGAACTGCCACATCTATAAATGCTACACAGAGTAATAAATGGGCCAAGGCTTCCAAGAATCGGTGACAGTGCACTTCAGTTCCAAATTTAGAGTTGATGAAAATTATCCTTTGACAAACAAGATTGCAAAAACAGAAGCCCTACTAGATTGGATTAATCTTTTGACAAACATTTAAATGTTGTTTACACAAATGGTGCTGGAACAAGACAAGGTAGAAATGAATAAGTGCATGAATAGAGATGGCAAGTGTTTCTGCTTTCAGTAGAGGAAGAAATTCCTAAGCTAATATACATCATTATGCAACATCATTCATGTTTGGGGCATTGCTGGGCACAGGTTTGTTTGTGGAAGGCTTTGAGGAGAGGCCTTGATATTGCGAGAGGGCTGTGCTGTGTTAGCAGATGGAAGAGAAGGGCATGCCACCATGCTAGAAGTGAGAGTCACAGTGGGCATTTGCTGCCATGTTTTTCAGACTGTGGCTTATGCTTCCTCGGGATTACAAAATCATTGGAGTGGATGATGACTAGCATTTTTTAAAAAGAAATAAATTAGAAAATAATCATTTTGAGCAGGCATGGTGATACAAACCTGTAATCCAGACTACTCAGGAGACTGAGGCAGAAGGATTGCAAGTTTTATGCCACCTGGGCAATTTAGGGGAACCCTTTCTCAAAATTGAAATAGTGTAATGCCCTGGGTTCATTCCTGTCCCTGGTGTACACACACACACACACACACACACACACACACACACACACAAAGAAAACAAAGGAAGGAAGGGAGGGAGGAGAGGAAAGGAAGGAAAGTAATAGGGGAGAAAAGTTGTGAGCATCAGCCTTAGGATTTGTGGCAATGTCTAGGAGTAATGCTCATTCCCTCACCTTACAGCTCCAAGGGCCTTACCAAATGAGGAGTAGAAACACTTGGCCCCACATAGTCAGGAGGAGCCTGACACCCACGGCTTCTGGATAAGTAGATGGGCTGCTATATTGAAGAAGACCAGTCTGAAAACCAGTTTCTTGGATATCCTGGTCTCTGTTCCCATAAGAAGCGGTAAGGTTGTAGGATGCCCCATTGAGACCTTAGGTGCATTCTTTTTTTTTTTTTTTCTTAGGTGCATTCTCACAATCCACACAGAACCTTGTACTCGGGAGGACCACAGGGGATGATGAGCACTGAGGAGTTCCTTTTTCTGTCCTCAGCTGTGGGGGTGGTGCTCCCTATGCTCATAAGGTCTGTGGGAATGAGGAAATAAGGGTACAAGGCCCAGAGAGTCCCATGGTCTGACTCTGCCTCTTTCAAATTTGGGCTTTGTATGTGGGTAAAAAAGAGCCATTTTTGCACACCCAAGTGTGGGTGTGGCTCCAGAGGTACAGTGAGGAATTCCCTTCATAAATGGGACCAGCATGGCAGGGGAGAAAAATGGGGAGTGATCAGTCTTGCCAAAAGTAGAATGGAAACCAATAGTGACCTACAGTTAAAAGTCCTCTATTTCATGCTGAGTCTGTGAGAGTGTTGTATTGCTACTTTTATATCTCAATTCCATTTTATCAACCAGAAGATGGTGCTGTTGTGCTGACAACCAGTGTACCCCTCCAAGTTCAAGTAAAGCTTATTACTTGAATACTAATTCATGCTCAGTAAGAATCCTCTTTACCATTTTGGGATTCAACAGTGTATCCCCCCTGTAGTAGGCAACAGACAGGCAACCTGGAATGGGGGCCAAACCTTCATAATCTGGAGCTAGAGAAGTCTATTTAAGACCTTTGTTCATTTTTTTCCAAGACTACTTTGGTCCTGGGGTGAAGGGCACCTCTGAATCTTTAGACCAAAAGACCAAAAACTACAGCCAAAGTAATACTAGTTGTATCTCCTTTTCTTTCCTATAGCCTCTTGCAGCTGGGTTGATGTTTTAATTAATCTCTTGTTAGTGCAGTCAAGGGTCTCCTTTGGCACCCGTTGGTTCCCAGTGTACTGGTACGTACAGAGCCACTTCCTGGTATAGAGTTTGGTTTTGGAGAAGATTCAAAAGTAATAGGAGGGTGATGTAGATGTAGACAAAGTCTGCTGTCAGGTAAGGTTGAATTTATTAGCTCTGTGGATTTATTTTCAGACTCAGCTTAGGAAGCTGGTACAGCCTTGGTGTTAAAAGTCCTCATTGTTCACAGGTTCTATACTTGTGAATTCACCTACTTGTTAAAACTTTTCACAACCTCAATCACTACTCATAGACAACTAAGTTAGATAAAAATATAGGCAGTCAGGAATAGGCCTTTGAAAGAATGCAAAAGATAAGAACATGTTACAACTTTTGCTGGAGGTGCCTTTGTCGAAGGCCAGGTCACAAAGTAAAGATGGAATGGCTAGGTCTGCATATCTTCCCAAGGGATTAGCAATATACAGTAATCAATATTACCTAGATAAGTGTCAGCCAACTACATGGGTGACCAAGACTTGTTGACTCATCTCTTCCCCGTATACTTGCTGCATGAGTTGCTTTCCCATTGGGTCAACATTACTTAAGCCGCTATACCTTTCATTTTGCTGGTTGATCATAGTTTTGTTCCATGTTTTAGCCACTTCTTGGTTTTGTACCCACCTCCTGATACAGCTCTATAAAACTTGGTAAGAGGACTCTTTGGCAGTCCACTCAAACCCTGTTTTGTTTCTTAGGAGTTCATCTCCCAATAAAATTTTCCTCCTCTTAATCTGTTTCCTTAGAATTTTTTTCTTGATTTTGGGGAACATGAACTTGATATATCTGACATCTAGCAGGTTGAGAGTTATAGTATTTCTTTTACATCATTTGAAGGACCTCTATCACAGTGCCTTGTGTGGTTATTCCCAGGCATACTCAGAGTCGGAGAAGTTTGAGCTGCCCAGTGTAGATGTCCTTGCCATGTTGGATCACATAATGCTCTGCCTTTTTATTTGGGCTTTCAAACCATAAACAAGTGGGGACTTTTTCATTCTAATTGGTGCCACTTTAGTCAGGCGTGGTGGCACAAGCCTGTAATCCCAGCACTTGGGAGGCTGAGGCAGGAGGATTGGTGTGAGTTCGAGACTAGCCTGGGCTACAAAGGTGAGTTCAAGGCCAGCCTGAACTGCATAGCAAGATCCTGTCTCAAAAAGACCAAAAAAAAAAAAAAAAAAAAAAAAAAATTAGTGCTACTTTTTTCTTCATGCTCTGATTGGTGACTTTGTTGCCTATGTGTCTATGTGGCCCCAGTGCATGGCCTCAAGTGCTGCTTAGAGTTCCTAAGTGAGAAAAGGCTGAGGTGTGCCTGAGGAGAAAATATACATGTTAGATAAGCTCTCTTCAAGCTGTATTATAGTGCTATTGGCTATGAACTCATTGTTAATGAATGAGCCATATTCATTAAATAAACCATTTTTTAAACAGAGATAAACATAAAACATTGGTTGACAGAAGTATGACCTGAGGTTCATGGGACCCAACCCTGTGATTCCTCCAGGAGTGCTGGTTTATGTTTGTAACTCTCTGCTCTCAGATTTGAAGACCAAAACTACAGCAAGCCTTGATTAGTTGCTACTTTTTGCCTACTTTTCCTCTTTGGTATACACAACCCAAGTCCCTTAAGAGCTTCTGATGTGTAGGGGTTTTGGGGTTTTTGTGTTCATTTCATTTTACTGTGCTGGGAAGTGAAACCAGGCTTCCTACATACTGGGCAAGTACTCTACTGTTGAGCAGGCTCCTTAGTCCTCTCTTGGTTTTTAAAAGAAAAGTACCTATACTTGGAGTTTCAGGAGCTGTTCTGGTCCTTATAGCAAAACTGATCCCCTTGCAGCTGTGCAACCTCTCCTAGACCAGTGGGAGCTCTTCCTTTAATTCTGGCACAGAGACCTTACGCAGGTCCAAGTGCTAGCTAATTAGGTGAGTGGAGACAGGATGACCCAGCTGTTGAACCTGACTTTAATTGAAAAGGCTGTTCTCTGAATTTTTGCCTTTTCTTTTTACCCTGTCCTATGGATCCATTCTTTTGTTAATTTCCATTTTTACTTTTGTATGACGAAGGTTGAGAGAATCAGGGGTGGGTGTTTTACTTTGCCAGCCTCTTTATTTCAGCAGCATTTAGGCTTTGCACCTTGCCCCCTCTGGAAAGGGAAAGGGCCTGAGATGGAAAAAGAGTAAAAAGCAGTATATTAAGTGTTTACATTCATGCTATAATTCTCTTTTTCTTTTTCTTTTTTTTTTTTTTTTTTTTTTTTTTTTTTTTTTTTTTTTTTTTTTTTTTTTTTTTTTTTTTTTTTTTTTTTTTTTTTTTTTTTTTTTTTTTTTTTTTTTTTTTTTTTTTTTTTTTTTTTTTTTTTTTTTTTTTTTTTTGCCTTTTTCTTTCTTTTTTTTTGTCTTTTTGAGACAGGGTCTCGCTATGTAGGTCAGGCTGGCCTTGAGCTCACTTTTGTAGCCTAGGCTAGTCTCAAACTCACACCAATTCTCTTGCCTCAGCCTTCCAAGTGCTGGGATTACAGGAGTGCACCACCATGCCCGGCTATGCTGTAATTCTTATGTCTCACGACCAGGTGACTCTGAACCACCAGTGTACATTCATGACCATCCCATTGGACAGCATGAGACACTCTTCAGGTAGAACAAGATGCCCAGTAGGACAATCATGCATGTACCACCAGTAGTTCAAACTGGCAGGAACATGTTAATCTTTTTGACAGGCACTCGGAAAAGTTAATGTACAACAAATTCAGTTGAAATCAAAGTAAAAATATGCAATACCCTATTACACAGTCTTTTTAGTTCTGTACATATGCAACATAGTGCAGTCCTTTCTTAGTGGAGCTTATCATTAAGGATAAGTGGGATAAGTGTTGCTGTGCAGTCTGTTGAACTAATCAAATCCTTAGATTCTCTGTGAGTGGCTCTGCTTTGTCATTGGCATGCCAGTGTGATGCTAAAAGGCCCCTTTGAAGGTGCGTGACCTGAAAGGGTGCTGAACATGGTGGACTTGATGAGTAGGACTGTCCTGTGCCCTAGCAGATACACAGCCTTCTTGCCACTGCCTTCACTCCACAGTGACCACTTATTTTCCAACTGTCATTAGAAAGTGTTCACGCACTCTGCCTAATTTACTCTGAGAACAACTGGGTGAACCACCATGCTGTCACAGAGGGCTTGTCTATTTTGCAACTGCTAGAACCAGATGGGAAACTAGTGGGTCTTAAACAGCTTCAAACCTGGTGCTCTGAGTTTGCCAGACACATCCCTATCTTTCAGGCAGGAGTGGCCATCTGTTTCTGTTCTTGGCACACAGTTGTCCATTGGTGCCTTTACCTCATCTGTAGCGGTCACATTCAGTGAGACTGACATAGGGAATGTGGATGTTCTTCTCAGAGTCTTCAAATAGTAATTCTGGCACAAGATTAGTATTCTGGATGACTTCAGAACAAGAAAATACTTGATACCCCCAATCCCATTTTAAAAAATTAATAGTAGTGCTTTGCCCCTTTATCAGACTAAATTATTCTACTTTCTCATGAAATTAGATTCCCTTCCTCCCCATTACATATGCAACATTGGACCACAGTGTATAGGGGAAAGTTTAGTGGGTTTTTTGTTTTGCAAGTTTTGTTTTGATACATGAGTTAAATAAAAAATTCATTTTATATGTTGTTAAGGTCTTTGTCTATATATCCCCCTAAAGCTTCATGTAGCCAGAGTTTTTTCAAAGGCGGATGAATGTAGAGTTTATGATTGCTTTGTAGTAAAGTGCTAGAATTAAGGTGGGTGATTGCTGGATCAGTCCACTGATTGGATGGACACCTCCCTAATGCCCATAGACTGGATATAAGGAACTATAAGCAGCTGTTGTCTTGTGTGTGTGTGTGTGTGTGTGTGTGTGTGTGTGTGTGTCTCTGTCTGTCTGTCTGTCTGTTATGGTTTATGTTTAGTTGTCCCCCCAAAACCTCATGCAGTCATTGGGCAGGGACTTCTATAGATTGAGACTTGACTCATGAGTCACCAGGATTATGTGTTTTAGTACTGATCTAGAGTTTGAGACTTGATCCATGATCCTTGGAATTATGTGTCTTAAGTACTTTCTGGGATTATGGTTGTAGCCTAAGGCTGATAGGCTGAGGCAGAGAGCCTGAATGTAATATAAAGAGAGACAGAGAGACAGACTCATTCTGTTGCTCTCTGCTCCCTGGTTGTTCCATTGCCTCTGTCGCCATTGTCGCTGTTCCACTGCCATGAACTGCTGCTCTCTGTCATGTGCCTCTCTGTCTTGGAGCCAGCCAAGTATGGACCAAAACCTCCAGTAACTGTGAGCTAAATAAACCTTTCCTTCCTTCATTTTGGGCGTTGGGGTCTGTCTGTCTGTCTGTCTGTCTGTCTGCCTGCCTGCCTGCCTGCCTGCCTGCCTGTCTGTCTGTCTGTCTGTCTCTCACTCAAGCTCATGAGCATGCTCCTTGCCTTTTTGCTGTCTTCCACCACTACGAATGGTTGCCCCTCTATCTGCCATGTGCTACCCTGCCTTGGAGCTAGCCACTTATGGACTTATACCTCTACAGACTGTGAGTTAAATAGACATTTCCATCTTTAACTTTGGGTGCCAGGCAACTCAAGAAAAGCAACTAAGACATATGTACAATATTACCATGATACCTAGTAATGGACTTCATGGATCTAAACAAGGAAAAATACATGTAAAAACCATAGGCAGGATCTGAGTGACATTTGTAGCTCTAATTGTCTTGATGTTAACCACTGGGAGAAACTTTGACAAGCAGTTGATAACAGCTTTAATACGGTTTCAGAGACATTTAAACTGAATACTATTTGGGAAATGATGTGTAAGAAGAGGTAAAATATATTCAGTGAAATATTTTAAATATATTGAAGGTTTCCTCTAAGTTTTCATTATATTTCTAATTTTAGTTAAGAATCTTTTCCATCCTTGACTTTCTTCTTGTTAAATGCTCTCAAGCACTGTGAAAATAGATGATATTAGAGTTTGATCTCTGTCTTATCTTGATAATTGAATAGTGTTAGTGCTGCAGTTCAGCAGCTGCAGTGAACAGCTGCCCCTAGGAATAAAGATCTTTTTCATAATTTATGTTTGAACAGACAAGTGTACCTGGTAATGAATCTCAATTCTCTGAGCTGCCAGTGATGGACCAAGGGTATGATAACATCCTGGGTTTGGCCTGGACTCTCTTTTAAGACCATGCTAATAAGGAAAACAAAAAAAACTTTTGTAACTAGGTGGTTGCCTTGAAACAATAGTGCATGCAGTGTCTTAAATATCTCAGGTTAAAAAAAATGAGGATTTTATCTGTGCCTATGTATTAATATCAACTACTTGGGTTGTTTGGGGATTTCCATGCTCTCCAGATGCCCTTCTTCCTGGTTCTTGTATTATTCCTTGGGGGTGCATAGGAGCCTGTGAGTTGCTTTCTTCACAAGATTGGTGGCTCTATCTTTCATTCTTAAATTTGTCCTCTAGTTGCATGTTTTATATAAATGTTTAGCCTTTCCTGCATCAGGTCTCTTTCTACATATGTGTAGTGTTAATTTTACATCAGTGGGAAGATGGACTTCTCCCTGTACAGAGAAATGGGGTAGAAAATAAGAGATTGTTCTAATTTATATCTGGTCCACATCCTGTTCTGATTTTATTGCACTGCATTAGAGAATGTGGTTAAAGTTGGTGGTATTTTTGAGTCTTGCTTTCTGACAGTTTTTGTGAATATTCCAAGTGCATTTAAAAATGTATTTTTAGTTGATTAGTGATATATGTACATATATATATATATATATATAGCACATCATATATATACATATATATTTATACATACATGGTTCCAGTTTTCTAGATATTTACTGATTATTTTTGTTTGCTTCACCCATGAGTTTATAATTAAGATATATATTTTTAAACTTGTTCTGTGATTGTGAAATTACTGATTTTGCCTTGCAATCTCATCATTTTTGCTTTGCATAGTTTAATGCTATTGTTCTAATTAGTGTTTTATTGTTTTCTTCTGAACACACTTTTGTCCAGTATAGCTTAATTATACTGAGGGTTTCCATTTTTTATTAGTTAGTATTTGACCAGTGCATCCCTGTCCATCCTTCATTTGCATCCTTTCTGAATTGCTTATAGATGTGTCTCATGAGCAGCAGATGGATGCAGACTGATTTTTTTCTAGTCTCCATGAGAGTACCTGTATTTTAAATGATGACTTTAACCAATTGATGCTTGGTATTTACCATGCCTTTTTTTTTTAACATCCACTTGTGGAACGGTGTTAGGGTGAATCCCAGGCCATTGCTGCCTGTAAGCTTTGGCTTTTAGCACTCATTTTGAACACCTGAACTCTGACACACAAGATTCCTAGTGATAGGCGCTACTGTGCCCTCCACTTGTACCCCAGCTCTCTTTAGTTTTGGGTGTGGACCACATGATGTCTGTGGCTCAGGATCTTTCTGGGATGTTGTTAACATTTGGGTTTTTTTTTTTACTTTTACTTGCTACTAGCCTCTCTTTACCTTGAACTTAATTTCTTTATAATATTTAACATATATGCCAAGAGGAGAATGCAGATGTCTCTTGGCTTGAACTCATCAGGGATCCAATATGCTGCTTTGCTGCTGTGTGACTCTGCTCAGGTCCATAGGTGTCTTGTCTGCCAGGCTGATAGACCAGGTGACAGCAGGGGTGGGACTTGGGGGCAACGCTGAGACACTCGAGAGAACAGCTGCAGGTACTTGAGTTTGGGGATATATCTGCTCTGCTGTGGGTTCCATTCCTGGTCCCCTAATTTTAAAAGTTATATATAAGAGAACCAAGTTTTCTGGTTTCCAGGACTTGGGCCTCACCTCATCTTAATGAATCTTGAGGTGGGGTGGGGCCTTGTTGATCAAGTACTCTTGTCTGTTTTGTTTGTTTGTTTGGTTGGTTTTTTGTCTTTTTGAGACAGAGTCTCACTATGCAGGTCAGGCTGGCCTTGAGCTCACTTCTACAGTCCAGCCTGGTCTCGAACTCACACTGATCTTCCTGCTTCAGCCTCCCAAGTGCTGGGATTGCAGGCATGCGCCACCATGCCCGGCTTAAGTGTTTAGGTTTATGAAACTGTGTATTATAGCAGCCCTTTTTTTTTTTTTTTTTTTCCAGTACCAAAGAGTAAACCTATGGCCTTTTACACACAAACTCGGCAACAAGCATTCTACTGAGCTACATTTACTACTTTTTTTTTTTCTTTAATTTTGCAACAGTCAGGAGCCAGTGAGATGGCTCAGCAGTCTAAAGGGCCTGTTTAGGCAAGCTTAGGCAACTGCAGGGACCTTGGTTTGATCCCTAGCACCACGTTCTGTGACAACCCCACCCTCAGGGCAGGTATGTATGTATGTATGTGTGTGTGTATATATATATATATATATATTCTTAAACAGTCTCACCAAATTGCCCAGACTGACCTCAAACTTGTGGTTGTCCTGCCTCAGCCTCCCAAGTAGATGAGATTACTAGTGTGCACTCCCCCCAGCTATAAGCTCTTTCATCCATCTGAAAAGTGGTGGAAGTGATGTTCTTAAATTCATTTAAGCTTAGTAAAGTTATTTGGGGAATGCCCAGAGCATCAAAGAGAGAGACATTGCGACACCCTCAGTAAGGATTCTTTCTATGTTTGCAAGGCTTTTTGTCCAGGTATTTAGTGATGCATACTCTCTTACCTGCTCTCTGTCAAGAGATTGTTCAAAAGACTCATGGTTCTGTGTCTATTTTATTTAAAAGTAGCTCTTACATCCTCAGCTCCTTCCTTGCTCTCTTGTTCTGCAGAGTACTGGCTCATTTTTCTCTTTTGTCTGTACTCCTGCCCCTACTAGCATTTATTTCCCTTATGGCATCAGAGGTCTGTGGTCCATCCTTAGCGCCTCGAACTGTCATAGACACACTGAGGTGTTCAGATGTTTGTTGAATGAGTGTATTCATGCTACATAACTTCTGAAGGTACTGTGGGGAACAAATGAAATGCTTAACTCATGGAGTTGACAATCTAGGTAGGAACAGAGATGAGTATGACCAATAAAGCCTGGGCAGTGCCCTGTGAAAGGGGCAGCAGACATTGGTCTACTCTAGAGGGTCAGGCTAGTCTCCTCTGGTGAAGAGACTGTTACACCAAGATGTGAAAGAAGAGTGGGAATGAGCTTTGTGATAGTGGTAGAATGCCCAGCAGGATGACACATTTTTCCTAAAGGTTCTGAGACCAGAGAGGGCAGTCTGTTCAGGAAGGCAGGCAGCCACAGTACAGGAGTTGTGAGGGTAGAGGTGCATGCTGGGAGACTGGCAGTGTCATGGCCCTCAAGAATTTGAGATAAATGTGAAGTGAGGGGGAATATTTTTAGGGAGACTAATAGCAAGTTTGAGAGTTCAGAACATAGCTTAGGTAAAAGGAATATGTGGTGCACACCTGTAGTACTAGGTACTCAGGAAGCTGAAATAAGATTACAAATTTGACCCGAACCTAGGCAATTTAATGAAAATCTTTCTCAGAATAAACTAATAAGGAGGGCTGGAAGCTGGGCATGATGGCATACATTTATAATCCCAGTACTTAGGGAAGCTGAGGCAGGAGGAGTACAAATTCAAGCCCACACTGAGCAGCCTGTCTCAGAATTAAAAAATGATGAAAGAAAAGACTGGGGATGTAGCTCAGTGCAAAGGTCCTGGGTTCATTCCTCAGTACTAGTTGTTTTTTGTTTGTTTGTTTAAGAAATATATGTTTTATAAATTAGAGAATTTAGCAGATCTTGATTTTTTTATTGTAATACACTCTCTTGCTGAAGTTTTACATATATTTTTAAGTGCTTCTTAGTAAGATTAAAAAGCAAAAAACAGGAAGATAGCTCAGTGGCATAAGCATCTGCCAGACAAGTGCAAGATCCTGAGTTCAATCCCTGGTCAAAAAAAAAAAAAAGCAAAACCTTTAAAAATCAACAGAATGAGTGAGGTTTACTTTTTTTTTTTTTTTTTTTTTTTTTTTTTTTTTTTTTTTTTTTTGGTCTTTTGAGGTCCTAGGCATCAAACACTGAGCCTTGCTGTTTCAGTTACTCTTCTCTTGTTACTGGGAAAAATACCCAACACCCAGAATTGAGGAAGGAAAGGTTTATTTAGCTCATGGTTTGTGGAGGTTTCAGTCCATATGCAGCTGGCTGCAAAAAACTGGCACATGGCAAAGGGCAGCTGTTCATGGCAGTGCAAACAGCAAGAGCAAATGGGCAGGGGCAGCAGCAACAGTGGTGCAGAGAGCAATTCTGTATCCCTTGTGTTGCATTCGGGCTATTTGCCCCAGGGTGGGTGTAGCACCCACATCCATAATCCCAGCATTGGATCATGAATTAATCACAAAGTCTTAAAGTCCTCTCCATGACTGTAGGAGGCTTTGGGGGGACAATTAGACACAAGCCAGAGACATTAACTCCAAGCTAGGCAAGTGTTATATCAGTGAGTCATACCATCTACCTCTATGAGTGCTATTTTGAGTTTCCCCTGGCCAGTTAAGTTTGTTAGATGGGTAAACAGATCGACCAGTTGCAGTAAGGCCAAAAGTAAAGAACAGGTGATTTTGGAGTCACATAGGCCTCCCTTTAATTCATTGGGCTTACAATGGCTTTCTGAGCTAAGAACTCTTCCTGTGTAAGAAGGGAAGTTTTAGAAAGCTGAAACAGTACCTTGCATTTAACTTCTGTAAGGAGACAGTGTACACATCACAGAGGCCTCATTTGCACTGGCTTCTATAGACCTGGCCTCACAGCATCCATCTGAGCTGGGGAGCCTGGTTACTAGCATTTACCAGAGCACTGGCACTCTGGTACTCAGCTTCATGAGAGTTCTCACCTGCGCTGGAAAAGGAAAAGGTTTTGTCTTGCTGGATTTTGTACAGAGGTAGTAGGTTTTTTAGTTTGCCTTTGAGAACAAGGGGTGAGGGAATCATTTTTAGATCCAGAAGATTTTTAAAATCACTTATTATGTACTTCTTAGTTATAGTTAACCTTTAGGCACAAGGTAACTCCTTGAACCTGCTAAACCTCATAATTCAGGAAGCAGAAGAGAGCCAAAGATATTTTTGGCTCATATTGTTGACTGTATTTTCTCTGATATTTTGTATTGATTTCAGTTTGTTGACTTAGGCCTACATTATGTGTTATGCATTGTTTACTAGCTATCCTTGCTGAGCAGTGTAGAAAGTCATGTGCTATTTGAATACTTTCCAAGTAATTTGCGTTTTTTTTTTTTTTCAATGTTGGAGATCAAAGTTGGGTTTCCAGTATGCTTGGCAAGGATGCTACCACCAGGTACACCCCTACTCCAGTTGTTTTATTATTATTTTTTTTTAATCTTAATGAATTATCACATAGGATGTGATTTGAGGCTTCTCAACAGTGGGTATGTCTGTGATGATCTGTCCAGGTTTTCCCTGTCTTTAGTGGATAGAAGCATCCAGGCCTGCCTATTATGTTCTTGACCTTTAAAAGATAGTTGTCTGCATTACCTTGTGGAGATATTTTGCTTCAGCTACAAAAGCCTCTGTAATCTGTTCTACTATATTTTGTCCTAGACACTTTGGCATCACAGCTAATAATACAAATAAAAATGTTTCTCCATACCCCTCACAAAGGGCCTTAGGTGGCTACCACACTCAGGACCCCTCCTGGAAGCCCAGGAACTGCCCATCTCTCATTTCTAACAAAACTCTAGTTTCTCTGGTGTTCTTAAATATTGGTTGCATTTAACCAAGAGTTAGAGCTTCTCTGTTATATTTTTGGTTTTGCTGTAGTTTTCTCTTTTGAGACAATATAGTAGAACAAATTACAAAGACTTTTGTAGCTAAAGCAAAACATTATATACAAGCTACTCCTTCAGACAAAAACATGTTTTACATAAACAAATATATTTCGAATGTATCTTTCCCAACTTTTACAGAGCTTTGTGTGTATTTTTCTTTTTATAGTGCTGGAGATCACTCACACATGTGAGGCATGCCTTCAGCCACTGAGCTATGTCCCTACTCCTATTTTTCTGATCTGGAAAGAATAAGATAAGACAACCTTCTGTATTGCCAGGTTGACTTCAGACTTGCAGTTCTGCTTTAGTATCACTATGCTTTACTATTTGTGGATTTTAAATAATAATGAAGAGAGTTCTCTTTATAATTTGTTGTCAGTTTGATATGTGATCTGTAGAGTTCAGTGTATAAAATTTTATCCTTTTCTAGTATCCTTCCACGTGAAAATAGTTGATAAAGTTGCTTTAGTATCTATAACACTTTAAATAAATTGATTTATTTATGGATAAAGAAATTAATTAATGACCATACAGTAAGTCCCATTTATTGAATAAAAAGTTTCTTCTCTTTTCTCCAGCTCAAATTTAGTAGAGATTGAACCCAGAGCCTTGTACATGCTAGGCAAGCATCTACCACTGAACTTCACCTGCAGCCCTTTTTCAGAATTGTTTTGTTTGGTAGCCAGGATTGAACTTGGGACCTTGCACTTGCCAGGCAGGTACTTATGCCACTGAACTATTCCCCAGTCCCCCCCTTTGTTTTTAGAATTTTGAGAGTGTTACTAAATTCCCCAAGCTGGCCTTAAATTTATGGTCATCCTATGTCAGCCTCCCAGGATGCTAGGATTATAGGTGTGCTGAACCATGACTGGCAGGTCCCTCACACCCCCTTGCTGCTATAGATGAATCCAGGGCCTTCCATATGCTAAGCAGGTCCCAAGTCACTGAACTATTCCTCCAGCACAAGAAAGACACTCTTCTTTGAAGAGTTCAGACTAGTTGTTTTGCAGTGCTTGACCTTCAGTTTAGATCTATCCAACCCTCTCACGATGAACAAATGTGCCTGGCAGAAGTGTGGCCAAGGGTCCTGCTCTTTCTGGTACTTCCCGCCAAGAGGCACATAACACAGGTGAGTTTCACTTCTGCTGATGTTTTCTGTGATAATTTAGTTAAAGGGTGACCTTGGATTTTTTCTTGGTAGCTTTCCCAATGTGTAATAAATAAGTAGTTTGAGTAATACCTTCAGATTTTGAAAATCCAATTCTGAAGTACTCCTTTCTTTCATCAGCATTAGCATCTATTGGTGGTTTCTTTCAAGAATTGGATTGCTTTTGCATTTTATGTGACCACCCTATACCGGAATGTCGTTCAAATTTTAGTTTATGTGTTCCCAAAGTAAACACTACAATTAGTTTCCAGGTTTAATTAGTTATGGCTTTATTTTCTTTTTTCCTTTTTTGAATTGTTTTTCTTATTGATTTTTTTTTGTTTTGTTTTGTTTTCAGTATATATCAAAAAGACAAGAGTGACATGCATTCCAAACATAATTTTAGCGTTACATTGTGCTATAATCAATATGCTGAACCCCTTGAAGGTTCTTAAGACCAATATCTGATTCATCCTGTGTACATCAGTATATGGTTTTGCTATTGATATGTTTTCTGCTTCCAGTCACTTCGTTGTTTAGTCCATAACACATTCAGCTGTGTTATGCCCTTAAATTCTTGTTTTCTTCTTTAAAGTTCGTATATTAGGGAGACTATACGATATTTACACATATAGGTCTGGTTTATTTCACTAATGAGTATATGTTCAATATACATCCATTTATATATGAAGTCTTCAAATTTATCATTCTTTATGGATGAGTAGTATTCCATTGTATAAAAATACCACATTTTTTTTTAACCATTCTTCAAATGATGGACATTTTGCTTGTTTCCAAGATTTGGCTATTACAAATTGGGCTGCTATAAACATAGGTGCACAGATATCACTATGGTATGAAGTTTTCAGTTCTTCTGGGAAAATTCCCAGTAGGGGAATAGCTGGATTGAACGGAACTTCCAATTCTAATTTTGTAAGGATCCTCCACACTGCTTTCCATAATGGTTGCACCAATCTGCATTCCCACCAGCAGTGGAGAAGGGTTCCTTTTTCCCCACAGCCTCTCCAGCATTTGTTGCTGGTTGATTTCTTTATGATAGCCATCCTCACTGGGGTGAGGTGGTATCTAAGTGTTGTTTCGATTTGCATTTCACGAATAGCTAGCGATGGGGAGCATTTCTTCATGTATTTGTAGGCTTGCTGTATTTCTTTCTCTGAGAAGTGAATGTTCATCTCAGATGCCCATTTGTGGATTGGGTCTTTGAATTTTGGGACCCTAATGGTTTTTAGTTCTTTGTAGATTCTAGATAGAAGACCTTTGACTGAGTACTTGTTAGTTAAAATCTTTTCGAAATTTGTGGGCCGTCTTTTCACTTTGTTAGTGATTTCCTTTGACATGCAGAAACTTCTTAGCCGGAGGAGGTCCCAATTGTTGATGCTTTCAAGTGTTAAATGTGCAATTTGATTTCCGTCCATGAACTCTTTGCCTACTCCGATGTCTTCAAGATTTCCTCCCACTTTCTCTTCCAGGAGATTTAATGTTTCACTTTTAATATTTAGAT
>PVJA010033291.1:0-23442 GCA_004027025.1 Myocastor coypus | reverse complement strand
CTCTTCCAGATGGACTAAAATGTCTTTTGTAAAAAGGGATATGTATGAGACTTTGGGGGTCCAGGGGCGGAATGTTATGGTTTATGTCTAGTTGTCCCCCCAAAGCCTCATGGAGTCACTGGGCAGGGACTTCTAGAGTTTGAGACTTGATCCATGATCCCTGGGATTATAGGTTTTAGTACTGATGGGATTATGGGTGTAGCCTAGGGCAGGAGCTAAGGCGGAGAGCCTGAATGTAATATAAAGAGAGACAGAGAGACAGACTGGAGCTCTAGCTGTTGCTGTTGCTCTGCTGCCGTGTTGGTTGGCTACCTCTGCCACCATTTTGCTGCTGTTGTGCCACCATGAACTGGATGCTGTCTGCCCTGCTCCACTCAGCCTTGGGCCAACCAAATATGGACTGAAACCTCCACGAACTGTGAGCTAAATCAACCTTTCCTTCCTTCATTTTCAGTGTTGGGTATTTGTTCCAGCAACGAGCAAAAAGTAACTAAAACAGGCTTCCCTTGTGGAAGGATCCACATAGTTACATTTAGCATCACCCCAGAGGATTTCTCTAGTCTCCTGGTCTTCAGTTTAATCATGTAGTGTAACATTTAGAGGCTCAGGGAATCAGGATGTAATTAAGGTCTCTTTCTGGGAACCCAGTAATCTGGATCTGAAGGGATCCATGTATCCTTTGGTCACCAGCTAGAAGCACTAGTGGGAGATGGGGGAAAGTTCAGTGGGTGAGGTCCAGTGGAAGGAAATGAGGTCACTGGGGACCTGCCTTTGGGGGATTCCAGGATCTGGCCCCTTCTTGTCTATTTCCTGGTCCTCATCAAGAGGACAACTGTCTTTCTCCATGTGTTCCCCAACACGATGTTCTGCTTTGCCACAGCCCCAAAGAAACTGATCCCAGTGAGTGGCTGAAACGGGAAGCCAAAAATAACCTTTTCCCCTTTTTGTTTTTGTTTTTTGTTGTTTTGTTTTGTTATTTTTTCTTTGTCTTTTTGAGACAGGGTCTCATTATGCAGTTCAGGCTGGCCTTGAGCTCACTTTTATAGCCCAAGCTGGTCTCGAACTCCCACTTAAACTCCTGCCTCAGCCTCCTGAGTACTGGGATTACAGGCATGCGCCACCACACCTGGCAAACCTTTTCCTCCTTGACATGAATTTTCTTGGGTGTCTTGTCACAGCCACAGAATGCAGATGGTCACAGGGGACTTAGGCTAGAGTTTAGAAATTTGTGTTTAGAACTCCCTGTGGAACTTTATGCCTTTCCTTCCCATTAATCAAAGTCCATGCAGTCTAGGTTCGGTGAAATGGCTCAGCAGCGTGGTCACCTGCTTGGCAAGCGCAAGCTCCGAGCTCAGTGCCTGGTACCAAAAAAAAAAAGCTTTTGCTGTCTAGAATCTAGGAATAGAGTTAGCTTTGAGGAAAATTGACCATTTTGTGAGTGACGTGGCATCCAAGAGATCTCTACCCTTGGAGTGAAGTTAGTCAGAGCTGCAGTGGTTCTGATCCCCTGGAGCTGTCCAGACTGCTCTAATGTATCATCACTGTATCGGTTCTCTAGGGCTGCAGTGATGAGCAGCCTTTGTGACATGAGCAACAGGAACTTAATGCGTCTCACTTCCGGGAGCTAGAAGTGCAAGACTGAGCTATCATCAGGGTTGGTTTCTTCAGTGGTCTTTCTGTAGCTTTCCTGGCTTTCCTGGCCCTGTTCTCCCTGTATCTCACGGGTCTTTTTTGGGTTTGTCTGTGTCTCAGTCTCCTGCAAGTTCATCAGGTTCCCTGGATTGCCGCTCATCCCAGTGACCTCATTTGACCTTAACTTTTTAAAGACTGTTGCCAGTGCAGTCACGTGCAGGGCAGGTGAGACCATCAACAGCTTTGGTGGGGAAGGCACCATTAAGTGCATAATCATGCCCTGGAAGGTGCGTTGGCAAGGGCAGGGCGGGGCCTGTGTTGTCACAGATGGAGCCGCCAGCTTCCCCTGGACCGTTTAGAACAGGCCTCCCATACTGAGACATTTAGCTACTGTTTGCCCTTAGAGCTGGGCCTCCAGAATTTTAAATTCCCAGGAAACTTTGGAGCCAGGCTGGCCCGATAGTAAGGCTTTGTTTGCTGCACTTGCCAAACTTGATAAAGGCGACCAGAGGTGAGAGCCTGCTGCAGCTCTGGCTATCATCGCTAGCTAGCAGAGCATGCGGCACTCAGAAGCAGTCCACTGCCCTAGTGTGCATGAATCCGGTGCCCTGGGTCCTTGAGCAGCTACAAGGTCTCCAAGCCACCGTTCCTGACACCAAGGGGGAAGTGGAGGTGCCTGCGGCCAGCTGTGAGGGCGAGTAGGCCCAGGGCAGGCTTGAAAATGTGCCCTTCATGACTGTGTGAGCCACCATTGGAGAAAGGTGCTTGCTTCCAGAGTCTGAGATGCAACCAAATATTCCCTTTCTAGTGATTAGCCAGGTGGTCTGTCTATGGAGAAGGGTGGGAAGAACCACCTGCTATTAAAATCTAGTAGTGGTCCCGGCTGACCAGAGGGCCCCCACTTAAGAACTTCATTAGGTTTCTAGTTTTGAGGCCATTTTGTAAGCCGTGTAGTATTACAGGGTCCTAGGGGTGGTGCTGGCAAGGTCTTATCTTTGTTCCCTGAGTCTCAGCAGTACTCTTCTCCTCTGAGATGGTTCACTCCAGTATCCAGTCACTGTTTCAGTGGTCTCTGCCTGACTTGGTCAATAGCTTAACCTTGCTAAATAACAGCTTCCTTGTATCTCAGAGACAGTCTAGTGAAACTCCTGGTAGTGTGTGATTGGGTGAAGGACTCCCAGGGACAGTGGAAGGCAGATCTCATGATGGTTAAGCAAGGAAGAGCCAGCTTCCTGCCCTCACTTTGCTCTTTATGATTTAAGACTGCTGTCTTAATTTTTACGCTTTTCTTTCTTCATTTGTAAAACGGGTATCCCCTAGTGCCTGCCTTATAGGCTGTACCCAAACTGATCAAGTGAAATGAGGCCTCTGTAGCATTTCCTGTAGTAACTGCGACCTGCAACTGCTCGTACTCAGTCCTTTCTTGGGCAAGTACTGAGTTTATGGTCGAGTTTACAGACTCAATAAGGTGTGCACAGAGATTGGCCTGCGTCAGTGCTTAGGAGCTTTGTTGTAGCTGTACTCTGCTGTTCAGCCAGCAGGTGGCGACATTGACCGCATCGTGGCTCTGCTGGCTGCAATCTCTGGTGTGGCAGGACATTTCTCAGTTACTATGCTTGTTGCTAACCCTTGTGGGATGTGGGTTTCTGTTAAGGGCAGCCACTTGGAGTGGGCCTGCTGATGATTCCAAGTACAGGGCCTCCGTCCTGGACCTGCTTTGGGGTCAGGTAGTGACCATGAGTTCTTGCCCAGGGTTGAAATTCTGATATCCTAGTGCAGGACCATCGTGCAGCCCTGGTGTGTGGACTGAAGTTCGAGCTGCCTGGGGAGTGCAGGATGTGGGACTGCAGCAGGGTCCCTGTTGCCACGTAATTACTACATCCGTGCTGGGCTCGCTTGTCTAACCTGAGGCTGGTGGCGCCACAATCAGACAGCTTGTGTTTGTGCAAGCCCGAGGAGCCAGAGCTGAATCCAGAGTGAGAATGTGGCTCGGGGAAGCTGGCCATGAGTAAAACCACCAACCAGAGTTTTTCCTCAGAGGCTGAATCTTTGAGGAGTGTGCTCAGAGCCCGCAGTTGGTGTCTGCGGTCCCAGGGTCTGGGGTACAGACCCTCAAGGGATTGGCTACAGCTTCCCCAAAACCCTGAGAGGTGGTGGTACATGACATGGGGATAAAGGAGAAGCCAGCACAGAGGAGGTATTAGATGTGCATAAAACAGCATGGTTCTTTAAAACGTGTTTTTTTCTACTGAACTGAGTGATTTAGATGTATTAGCTAGCTGAGTACTACTCTTGGTGGGAAAACTACACTACTGGTTTGTGTTCTTTTAGAGTATGGTTGACAAAAAAACATGTATCCCGGGGCTGGGCGTGGTGGTGCGTGCTTGTAGTCCCAACAGCTGGGCCGCTGAGACGGGAAGATCATAATTTCAAGCTCTGTCTCAAAGTAGAAGATATAAATGGCTGGGGTTGTAACTCATTATGCAGGCCCAGGTTCCATCCCCCATGTCACAAGAGGAATGAAACGCCTGTAGTTTCAATGATGTGTCACAAGGTGGCGCCAACCATCCTAAGGAAATGCAGTCAACCTGCAAGTTCTCTAGTAAAAGCTCCATTTCCTGATTTATTGATTTCTTTCCAGAAAATAAAGATCAGGAAGAGAATCATTTTCCTATATTTTTTTAAGAAAACT
Source organism: Myocastor coypus (assembly GCA_004027025.1). Classification (NCBI taxonomy): domain Eukaryota; kingdom Metazoa; phylum Chordata; class Mammalia; order Rodentia; family Myocastoridae; genus Myocastor; species Myocastor coypus. The sequence continues at coordinate 19,118 of PVJA010033291.1, read as the reverse complement.
TTTATTTAGCATCATGATCAGACTATTACCTTTAGCAATCAACAGCATTAGTGCAAAAAAAGGTCTGCATTAAAACGGTTTGTTGAAATGCTTTACACTTTCCACAGAACAGAAACTAAAATAACCTGTATACAGTTAGTCACAAATACGGTCCTCAAGTTTTTTGCCTACATGCTTGAGTATTGTCTAAAACATATCTTCTTTATAGCAGCTAGGCCCTGCCACCACTGTGCTTGGCTGAGTTCACAAATCTTTTATAACCTGTAGCTTCCCTCTCTGGCCCTCCTCTTCTGATAAGCTGTGTTTCCCGGAAGTGTTTAAAACTGGCCACTGCCATAGCTACTGCTGCTGCTGGAGCCACTGTAGCCACCTTGATTTTGTGGTTTGGTAAGATATTGGCCTCTACCACCACAAGGCCCAGAGCCTTTGCCTCCAAAGTTTCCTCCCATCATGGTTCCAAAATTTAAAGACTGACTATTATAATTGCCAAATTCATTACAATTTCCACCACCTCCATAATTGTTTCTATCGGTGTCAAACCCATTGTAGCTATCTCTACCGTCACCATGTCCACCCCTACCACGTCTGCCACCAAAGCCACTTCGACCACTGAAGTTTCCTTCATGACTGAAACTCATTGCTACCAAAACCACCTCCACGATCACCACCAAAATCTCCAGAACCACTTCGACCCCTTTGGCTAGATGAAGCACTCCTGTTTCGACAGGGCTCTCCTCTCTTCACAGTTGTGGGCCTTCACAGTGTAATATTTTTGAATGACAATCTTGTCCACAGAATCATGGTCATCATAGATTACAAAAGCAAAACCCCTCTTTCCACTGCCTGGGTCGGTCATAATTTCAATCACTTGGATTTTTCCATGTTCAAAATAATCTTGTAGGTGATGTTCTTCGGTGTCTTCTTTAATGCCACCAATAAAGATCTTCACCGTTAAGTGGTCACCTGGTCTTTAGGAATCTGCTTTTGAGACACCTCTGTTTGGTTCCACAACTCTTCCGTCCACTTTGTGTGGCCTTGCATTCATGGCTGCATCCACCTCCTCCACAGTGGCATAAGTGACAAACCCAAAGCCCCCAGAATGCTTGGTTTGGGTCTTTCACTGCCCTGTAGTCTGTGAGTGTTCTCCATTGCTAAAAATGGCTCCTCAGGCTCTCATCAGTTGTTTCAAAGCTCAGCCCTCCGATGAAGAGCTTCCTAGCTGTTCATGCTCCTTGGGAGACTCAGACTTAAGACATGACAGTAGCAGGAAGAGAAACTCACGATGCTTCTTCCTCCAGGGTGTCTATCAGCAGAAAGGAATAAGCTGGTATTGTTGATGTAAACCAACTTATATAAATTGACTTGAAAATTATTTAATTCAAATGTCTAGTTCTGTCTCTGTTACTCTTCTCTCATTGCTGGGACAGAGTTCACAGTTACTGGAGGTTTCAGTCCTTAGAAAGCAGCTCCCGGGGCCCAGCGGGATGGCTCAGTGGTCTAAAGCGCCTGCTTGGGAAAGCTTGGGCAAGCTTGTGCGGCTTCAGGGACCGCCTTTCGATCCCCGGCACCACATGCTGTGCCAGCCCTGCCCTCAGGGCAGGCTGAGCCGGCCATAAAAATGAGTGAATAAACAAATAAAATAAATAAAATAAAAAATTAAAAAAAAAAAAAAAGCAGCTCCTGAAGCTAACTTCTCTTCCTTTCCATTGAAATGTAAATTACCTGCCCCAGGGCAGGTACAGCACCCATACTAACAGTAATCAATCACTGCACCCTGTGACTGCCTGAGGCTTTGGGGGGACACCTATACACAAACCATAACAAGTTCTCAAGTGGAATTTTTGTGAAATTTGACTCACATGAGAATAGAGAATAAACCTTCTCATTTAAAAATATGCCTAGGTCATTTTTCCTGAACTTTCTAGTCAAATGTTGTGTCTTTAGCCTGGAAGTCACTTAAATGCTTTTAGTAGGTCAGTCTAGGAAATTCTCCTGCAGACTTTCCACTCTCAAATGTTAGTTTTAGCAGTTTAGTTCATACTCATTTGTGTAATGATTCTAAGAAGCACACACTCCTTAGTCACCAGCTTAGATGATCTCCTGGCATGAGGTGAGGGTTCTGCACCTTGTCTGTATATTTACCACATATAAATGTGGATTGAAGCCCAGTTGGCATTGAATGGCAGCTTAACTTTCTAAATGTCTGATGTTAACTTTCCTGCTGTTCATTTCTTCTGTGTTCCTAGACAGCTCTGTGAGTCTAGTGGCACAGCAGAGAAAATTTCATTATTTTATAAATAGCAATGAGAAGATGCCATTAGCAAATGACATACTTGAAAGCTTTTTTTAATGTTCGTTTCTTCATATTTCAGTTAGCATAGAATACAAAATTGATTTTTAAAAAGGGTTTTCCACAATCACATTTCCTACTTTGTTTTTCTGAGCTAAAAGTATCATTTTGTGCTTATGATTCAGTCAGAAATAAGTATCCCCCAAAGGGTCTATACTTTGTTTATTTCAAGTTTTTATTGATTTTTTAATGGAAAACCTTCATTTGCCTTCCCCCTCTTTGATAATTTTTAAATTTTTTTAAAATTAAGGAATACCAAGAATGAAGTATATAAATAGAAATGAATTTGATTGAAATAATTACAATATTGTTTCTAATGAAAAGTGACCCAATAAAATCATCTTTTCTTTCTCTCTTAGATTGGAATAATTGGTGGAACAGGCCTGGATGATCCTGAGATTTTAGAAGGAAGAACTGAAAAGTATGTGGACACTCCATTTGGCAAGGTTAATAACCAACTACTTTTTTACTGGCTTGATTTTTAGCTTAAAAAGAAAAATGGTTTTTGTCTTGGAAGCCCCAGGCCATTTGCTCCAGGCTGAGGGGACCAGGGCTGCCTCTGGGCCTCCTCAGTTGAGGAGATAACACAGGCTTCCCCTTGGACCTTACCACCACGACAGCAGGGCTTTTGAGGGTGTCCAAGTAACTCTTCAATTTGTGTTGCTAGAAACCAGACACTCATTTCAAACCCAGCAACTGTACTGCTCAAATTTGTATTCAAATAAGCTTCTACTTTGGGGCCTGTGGGTCACACCACTGTGACTGAGGGGGGCAGGCTGATGACTAATAGAATGAAAGATTACATACAAAGTGACATCTTCTGAGAGAACCCTGGTCCATAGGAGGCTTGTTCTGAGGATATAAAACACAGTGTTAAAATACCTGAAAATAAAACCATCCTCCTTGTCCAGAGCAGTCCCTCCTCTGAGCATTGGTGTAAGCAGCCACAGCCAGCCCCCCATGGCTACTTCCCACATGGTATGTCCTCAGGTCGGCCTGTGGAGGCTTCCATGTTTAGTCATCCCAACCAGAGCCTGCCTTCCAGCTCAGCTCTTAGACCACCATCCCTGTCTTCCACGCCTGTCTTGGCCCATTTCTTGTGCTCAGGATCTCAGGGCCTCTCCCTGCATTCCTCAGGTTGCCACTTGGCCATCTTAGGTCTGGCCAAGGACAGCTCCATTGCAGAGTCCCTGTGCCATGAGGGTGTTCTCCTAACCTTCCTGCCTTTTGCACCTATTCTTGAAACTGCCAAATGCCCCTTCTGTGTGTAAATGTGGCCAGCGGCCATGAGAGTACCCTGGGGTACTTGATGCAAATAGACCTCATGTGGTACGTACACAGCCCCCACCCCCACATCTGGCAACCCTGGGAATTGGCAGGTGTGGGTCAACCGAGAGTTCAGTGAGTATTTTTTGTATTTCAGGGAAGGGTCTACAGGGTGTTGAGGGTATCACTACTAGATTGGACTCATAGTGATCCATCTGTTTACAGCCTCCCAAGAGCTGGGATTTATAGGTGTGCACTACCACGCCCAGTCTCAGTTGCCATCTTAGCACCCCCCAGGGCTGGCACGGTAGGCCCAGGGATCGAACCACTGGCCCCTGTGCCTGCTTGTTGGCACTTTAATCCACTGAGCTATTTAGCCAGCTCAGCGAGTGTTTATTGATGGGTTTTTTTTTTTTTTTTTTTTTTTTTACTTTTTTGAGATGGGACTCGCCTTGCCACTTAGGCTGGCCTTGAGCTCACTTTCTAGCCCAAACTGGTCTCAAACTTGTAGAAGGAAACTTCTGCCTCATCAGCCTCCTGAATGCTGGCATTACAGCATGTGCCACACCCCCAGGCCTGGATGACAAACAACCTTTTAATTGTTCATGCACATGTTTTAAAATGTTGTAACCAGTTTTCGTTGCTTGCAGCCCTCAGACGCCTTAATTTTGGGGAAGATAAAGAATGTTGACTGCGTCCTCCTTGCAAGGTAAGATGTTTTAGATTTTTTGAAGATGCCTGCTAAAGGTGGATTTAAATTTAACTTGAATTCTAGAAAGAAGTAATTCAGGTGTAAGTCATTACGAGTGTGGCCTTAGAACATCCTAGTGGGCTGTACTGCCTGGGTGAAGCTTGGGGTAAGGCATACGTAGGAGATAGGCGATCTCTGAGCTTCCCTCCACCCTCTTGGAGTAGAAAAGCAGCTCATTTAACTAAAACTGAAGCTCTGAAAGAAGAAAGTTTCCTTTGCTCATTTTCTTCTTGTAATTATCAAGACAAAGCTTTGCTTCATTTCTGACCCCTTGTGTAGTAGTTGCATGTATGTGGGGACCAGGCTTAGGAACCCTGACCTGGGTCACACACAGGATTTATACCCGTGTCTCCTCTAGGACACTTGCTGGACCCCACTGTGGAGGAGCTAACATTTTATCACTTAACTAGAAATTAGCCAAACCACATATATTCATTTTCTACTGCTTTACTGCATATTGCCACAAATTTAGCCACTTAAAATACAGACATTATCTCCTGGGTTAGGAATCTAGTGCCGTTTGCCAGGCCGTCAGCTTGGGTCTCACAGGTTTCACAGTGTAGACAGAGCTCTGTTCTCATCTGGAGCTCCAGGTGATTGTTCAGATGCCTGGGCCTGTTGGCAGAATCCAGTCTCTCAGAGCTGTAGGACCAAGGCCTCTGTCTTAAGAGGTGGCTCACAGTCCTTGCCACATGGCCGGGCTGCAACACCTCATGCCACCCCACTGCTGAAGAGCCAAGGGGGCCTCTGGGGATGCCATCGAGGTAGCATCCAGACACTGGAGCAATGTCCAGTGCCTTTGCTCTATTCTGATGAGTGAAAGCGAGTCGTGGAACCACACAAATTTCTGATAGCTGCGAAATGGAGGTGCATTTTTAGAATCCAGCAATGCTAAATATTGTAGATGGTCCCCAGGACAGATTTCAGGGAACCTCTTTCATTGATCCATGCTCACTGCTAAAGAACTACTTAATTTTTGCAAGCTACAGGAGGAATCAACAATGCAGTTTGATGCGGAGGCTTTCATACTTCTAACTGGACTGTGGAGTACTACTGTCAAATGTATGACACTCCCGTGCAGGGAGTTCTGAACTGCTTTCGACTTTTTGTATTCTGTAAAGTCTAATTGGAGTTTTGGAGTCTAGCTTTAGAAACATGCATATATAATATATACTTTCTGATTATGAGTGATCTACCTTCTGAGAAGTCATTTGGGAATTGGGCAGAAACCCTAGCAGGCTACACGTGTCAGCAATTATGCTGATGCTCTGAAGACTCCTGTAGCTGACAACTAGGTCAGAACTTAGTAAGAAACTGTCCCAAAGTATTTCATTTTCTGCTTTCTAGGTTTAAAAAACTAGGCTAAGAGCTGAGTGATGTGGTCGGTGCAGGACTAGTAAATGGCAGTGATTTGACTCCCAGCTTCTTTCAAAAACTCAGATTTTTAAAAAATTTTTTCATGTTTGGGTGTATTTTTAGTTTCTTAAGTATATCTGTGAAAGTGAGAATATAAGCTGTGTGTACAGGCATTCATGTACATAATGTGTGTATAAAGTACATTTTAAGTGCTGTCTCCAAAAATAGCTAAAATATGCAAGGTAAACAGAACCTAGCATTTAAGCATCTTCAAGCAAAGCAAGGTTTTGTGTGCTGCTCCTTGCCTAAGAGCATACTTACAAATTAACACAATGAAAAGGAGACTTGGCTCTTGCAACTAACTTTCAGTGGCAGAACATTGTGTGTTTATTCTTTAAGCAGCCTGAATAGTTCTGGCCTCTTTGGATCAGAGTACAGCTTGGCAGGACAGTGCCTGCCAGACAAGCGCAAGGTCTTGAGTTCAGTACCAGGTACCAAAAGAAACTCACCAAAATACTTTAGACTTCTTTATAAAATACTGCTTATAAGTACATACTTATGTGGGGCCTGGCGGGATGGCTCAGTGGTCTAAAGCGCCTGCTTGGGGAAGCTTGGGCAGCTTCAGGGACCGCGGTTCGATCCCCAGCACCACATGCTGCGCCAGCCTTGCCCTCGGGGTGGGTTGAGCCGGCCATAAAAATGAGTGAATAAACAAAGGTTCTGAAACAAGGGGAAAAAAAAAAAAATGTACATAGTTATGTAACACATGTTTTTAAAATTAACTTTAGAAATTGACTTCACTATTTTCTTGGACTTCCTTGGTAGTTTTTGCTGGAGTATATGTGTTCACTTGTGTATTCCAAGTGCTCCAAGAATTCTGGCCACACACATCTGTTTGTCCGACAGATTGAACTGCTGACATGGCAGACGTCCCCTTCTAGGAGCCTTGGAAGAAGACAGACAAGGACATTGTCCTCAGAGCTGATTCTAGTGGGAAGGGTGGGCCCTAAAAGGAAATGCATAGTGTGAGATCACAAGAGGTCTAAATGGAAGAAATAACTACAGGGGTAACAGTCAAGTGCGGCAGCAGTTGTCGTGGGAAGCACCTCTTGGAGGGGAAAAGGGATTGGCAGGAATGACAGAGGGTGTGCAGCAGGAAGGTCCTGAGGCCTGAGTACAGTGGGGAGCTGAGAGAGCACCAGTCAGCAAGGCCCACGTGAGCTCAGGCCTCAGGTGAGGCGCTGGGTTTTTGTGTAATTGTGGTAGGAAATCATGGGTGGTTATAGTGGTTTGCTGGGACTACAGTAACCATATCAGGACCAGCTGGCTTTCGGAACCAAAATTTACTTTGTCTCAGTTCTGGAGCCTAGAACTCTGTAACCAAGGGGTTGGCAGGGTTGGCTTCTTCCAAGGAGGGGCTTGATGTAAACCTGCTCTAGGCTCCTTGGCTTCCAGACAGCTTCCTTTCTATGTCTCCACGTGCCCTTTCCTCTGCAGTGTCTACATTTGCCCTTCTGATGAGGACAGCAGTCATGTGGAATTTGGGCCCCCACCCTGGTGCCCTCATTTTAACTTAATCACATCTGTAAAGATTCTCTGCAGATACAGTCTCATTTTAAAGTGCAAATATAGGTTAGGTCTTCAGTGTAGTTGAGAGCTCAGCCATGGTCATGCGTGAGGTGATTGGTTTGTGGACAAAAGCTGTTCATGTTGTTCCTAAATGACTAGGAACTCACATTTTGGAAGTGACCAGGCAGAAAGGGATGGAGAGATTTAGCTCAGGTCTCTATTTCTGTTTTACTTCCTGGCACCTCTTCCTTTCTATGTGTTGGTGCATGTCACACAGGTGCCCCACCAGGGCTGTTTATGCCCCACAAGATAGAGCATCTTCCCAGAGTGTCTATTCTGTGTCAGATGATGCACCTTGACAGAAAAATAAGTATATGAGACATAAAACTGACCTATTTTTTAGATGAAATGGTTTGTGCTCATTGTAGACCTGTTTTTGTCTGACATCTCAATCTTCCTGTACCAGTACAAGTACCTTAGTAGAAGCTGAGTGTGGTAGTACATGCCTATGGGAGGCTGAGGCAGGATTGGCATGAGCTCCGGACCAGCCTGAACTCTGTAGCGAGACCCTAATGCAAAATAAAGTAACGTAACGTAACATAGGGTGACATGATGTGATGTAACGTGACTTGATGCAACATAACGTAACATAACATTAGTGCCTTAGCGGAAGAAGCTGAAAAAGACCCCTGTAAACTAGTTTTCTCACGGCGCTAGAATGCCCTGCCCGTTCATATGCCCTCCAATTCCCCTTCCCGTAGGCATGGGAGGCAGCACACCATCATGCCTTCAAAAGTCAACTACCAGGCCAACATTTGGGCTTTGAAGGAAGAGGGCTGCACGCACATCATAGTGACCACGGCCTGTGGCTCCCTGAGGGAGGAGATTCAGCCCGGTGACATCGTCATCATCGATCAGTTCATTGACAGGTGAGCAGTCTTCTAAGCCGCTTTGGGCTTTTATTCCTCATGATGTGTGCACAGGCAGCTGGTGGGTAGAAAGATGGGAAAGGGGCAGGGGAGGCAGGCCTGCTTTAAGCGAGTGGGGTTGTTTACTTTCAGTGATTAAGGTAATTAATCAGTTAATATCTCACATACTTAATGGCTTTCGTGGTGAGAACATTTATTTTTATTAAAGTTTTGAAACATAATATATCATTATTAATTGTAATCACTGTTCTGTACAATCTGCTTCACTTGAATGTAATATCCCTTATCCAACATCCTCCCAGCCTCTGGTAAATACCGTTTTACTCTCAACTTCTCTGAGTGTGAGTTTTTTCGATTCGAAACACGGGTGAGATCTTGCATAATGGTCTTCCTGTGTCTGGCTTATTTCACTAACCTTACACCCTCCAGATTCGTTTCCTTCACCACTTCTACAGTTTTTTTGCATCTGACATGTTCACGACAGGGTTGGTGGTGTGTGAGTCTGCAGGCAGCCTAAGTTACCCTTGGTCCCAGTGTGACTGCGCTGCTTCTGCCACCATAGCACAAGCCACCTGCAGGGACCCCAGTGCTCAAGCTGGCAGGAGAGTGTTCACAGCCTTCCATATGTGCACCCCATGTCCTTCACCTGGTCATCGGCTAGGGGCCCCTCAATGCATTGTGCATCTTGGTCTCTGTGTACGGTGCCTCTGTGCAGCCAGCATGTTACGTCTCTTCAGTGCGCTGATTTCGTTTCCTTAGGGTACACTCCCGGAGGCAGTGTTACCAGATCATGGGGCAGTTTATATTTTTAGTGTTGTCCAGAGCCCCTGTACAGTTCTCCCTAGGTATTGAACTCTTCTGATTTCCATTCCTGCCAGCAGCATGTGCCAGTGGCCTTCTCTCTCCCTGGCCTTGCAGTAGCTGTGTTTTGTCCTGATAGTTACCATCCTGGAAGATTTGAGATGCTATCTAAGTTTGGATTTGCACTTCCCTGCTGCAGGCTCTCGCGAGCCTGTTGGCCAGCCCTCTGTCTTCTTTTGAGGAATATCCGTCTGTTCAGAGCCTTTGCTCATTCTTTAATTGAATTGTTGTCTTGCTCTTGAAGGTTTGGTGTTACATATTACAGTGCCCTCACATATTTAGGGAACTTGCTCATTATAAGATGGATAGTTTGCAGATACTTTTTCTCTGGTCTGTATTTTGTCTTTTCATAGTTTAAACATTACATAATTTTTCTAAATGCATAAATTCATATTTTTTAGTGCTTGTGTTTCAGAACCTTTGTTTATTCACTCATTTTTATGGCCGGCTCAGCCCGCCCCAAGGGCAGGGCTGGTGCAGCATATGGTGCCGGCGAACCGCGGTCCCTGAAGCCTCCCAAGCTTTCCCAAGCAGGCGCTTTAGACCACTGAGCCATTCCGCCAGGCCCCCTCTGAGGTATCTTGACAGTGTTTTCCTTTCCCTTTTAGTCTCATGAAAAAACAACTTTTTCAAGGACACAGATCAGGTCTACAAATACATTAGTAAGCCTCGTAGTCAGCTGGTCTCTGACGCCTTGTTTCCCATCAGTCCCAGAGCATCTTCCTGCAGTCTGGATTTACTGGTTGCTCTGTTAAGTGTTACTTCATGTCTTCCCCGTCCTCTGTGTTTGCTATAAACTGCACACATTCTTGACTGCTGCCTGATGAAACCACTAAGTTGGGTTATAGGAAAATGCACATTAGGGGGCTGGGGAGATAGCTCTGAGGCACAAGTGCCTGCTGGGCAAGTGCAAGGTCGTGAGTTCTAACCGTGGTCCCACAAAAAAAGAAAATGCACATTGGGGGCCAGGGAGTTAACCAAGCAGCATAAGTACCTGCCTGGCAAGCACAAGGTCCTGAGTTCGATACCTATACCAAAAAAAAAAAAAAAAAAACAGGAAAGAAAATGCCCGTTGTTTGTGTCACACATAGTTGAATATGAGCAGTTTCAAGTGGTTTGGCCTAATAAATAATAGAGATGGGCTAAGATCAGGACTACCACTCACCCTGCCTTTTTTCCTTATCATTTATTTGTTGCTGACACTGGATTGTTGTCTGCCTAGCCTTGTGGGATATGTCATGTGAAGGTAAAGACCCTGCCTGTCATATTTACAATCTCTTTAGTACCTGCAAGAGTGCAAATCCACAGCTGCTCAGAAATTTTGGGATGTTTGAAGGGAGGATGTATCAGTTAGAGTTCTCTAGAAGAACAGTCCACAAGAAAAATAAAGGGGTTTACAGTAGGCCTGTGGGATCCAAGGTGGGAAAGGACTAGGTGGCTCTGAGCTGGAGAGCCAGAGGACCCACTAGCTGCTTTGATCAGGAATCTGGAAAGATCATCAAGGACGCAGTGCCACTCTGAGATGGAAGCCTCGGAGCTCCCTGGAGAAGCCAGCGTGAGTCCATGTTAAAGGTTGAAAGAAACTATAGGGCGATAATAGGCCACGGCCGTGACAAAAGACCTACTCCAGAAGAGGGGAGCTTTCCAGAATGCAAGAGCCCTCCTTCGCCACTTCATTTCGTCAGCCTTTTAGACTGTGCCACTCACCATCAGGCTGGGTCTTGGCCTCTCAGCCCCGCAGGCCTCCATGCTAGTCATTCTGCAGTCACTGCAGACACACCCAGAGATGTACCCTGCTGCCTTGCTAAGTAGTCCTGTTGGCATTCACAATTAATGGTCAGAGATAGATTGCCAGGCCAGATACTGTGTTTAGGCAACATCTTAATCAAAATCTCTAAGCCCTTCAAAAGTTTAGAAATTAGGTTTGTGATAATGATTGTTTTAAAAGTGGAGTACAGAACTGTGTACTCCATATACTACAGATGTATCGTATTATTGGTACAGAAATTAAAAAGAGAACAAGTGCTACGACTTGTTCATATCAGTTTCATTTTCCCTGGGCACTCAGACCTGTAACCTTAAGATCTGCTGAGGGGTGTGTGCGTGTGCGTGCATGAGTGCCTGTGTGTGTGTGTGTGTGTGTGTGTGTGTGTGCGCGCGCGCACCTGTGTCTGTCTTCCTTCATTGTTTGGCTTTTGGCTTGCGGGCTTTGGGTGTGGTGTGGACTGGTTTTTGTTTATTTGTATATTTGTTCTGGGTTTTGTTTTGTTTGCTGTTTCTGTTTTGAAACAGTGTCTCACTATGTTGCCTGGGCTAGCTTGAAATTCTTGTGGGCCTTGTGGATAACCTGCCTTTGGTGCAGCCTAGCATCTTAGTTGCTCTGTAACTGGGTGCCGTTGAGAGTGAGCAAGTTTTCGAGAGGGGTCTGTCTTAGTTACCTTTCTCTGTTGTTGCTGGGACAAATACCTGACACACAAGCTTTGGGAAGGAAAGGTTTATTTAGCTCACAGTTACTGGAGGTTTCATAATTTAAAGCAGCCTGAATTACATAGCAAGACCTCGAGACTCGACCCCACCATGTCCAGGATGATTCGCTCCATTCTTCCGAGAGACCCCCCACACACACCTGAGGGGGGGAACCTCTGACAGTGCACGCCTCTTGGCCACGCCCCCTCAAGCTCCACCCTGGTCCTTTGGTCCCACCCCTCCAGCCCTGCAGTTGACAGCCTTATGATTTACATGAGGCTTTGGGGGGACAACTAGATGCAAACCATAACAGGGTCCAATAGTTGATAGCAGGGAATGTAATTTACATGGAATCACAGGTTTTATGTTGATTGTATATTATAGTGTTTATTGATTTTAATATATATATTAAAAGTCTCAGTTAAAGGGCCACAGAGATAGCTCAGCGGACCTGCTTAGGCAAGTACAGGGACAGGGTTTAGATCCCTGGTGCTGCAGACCATGACAGCCCCACCCCCAGGCACACGGAGCTAGCCACTGAGTCCAGGCATGGGGGTGCATGCCTGTAATCTCAGCACAGTGGAGGCTGAAAACAGGAGGATCACTACAAGTCTTGAGATGCACAGTGAGACCCTGCACTAAAAACATTAAAAAAATAATAATCTCAGTATGTTGGTGTCTTACTTTGTACTCATTGCTGGGACAAATACTCGACACTCAAAGTGAAAGAAGGAAAGGTTTATTTTGCTCACGGTTACAGGAGGTTTCAGTCCATATTTGGCTGGCCCAAGGCTGAGTGGAACAGGGCAGAGAGCATCCAGTTCATTGCAACAGAGGCAACCGACCAACCAGGGCAACAGAGAACAGCAGGGTGAGTCTGTCACTCTGTCTCTTTATATTGCATTCAGGCTCTCTGCCTCAGCCTATCTGCCTTAGGCTACACCCATAATACCAGAAGTACTTAAACACATAATCCCAGGGATCATGGATCAAGTCTCAAACTCTAGATCAGTACTAAATCACATAATCCTAGTGGATCATAGATCACGTTTCAAACTATAGAAGTCCCTGCCCCATGATGGCATGAGGCTTTGGGGGGACAACTAGACATAAACCATAACAGCTGGGTTAGCTAAGACTTCAAAGCTAATTCTACTTGTTTTTTTGTACCTTTTTAATATGGCCAGTGGATGTTCGACAATATTTATTTCACATCTTCCTGCTGTTGGCCAGCATCTTGTAAATGATAGTGCCCTGGTTGAGTGTGTATGTGTTGTCCAATGCCTGATCCCTCACTGTGTGCTGTCACCAAGAGGAAATGACAAGCTGGAAGTTGTGCTGTCTTCAGCCTGTGTCTCCCAGACTCTTGCCCACAGCCCCACCTTGAAGGGCAGAACTGTGATTCTCTGTACAGCACCCCCAGGGCTTGTGGGTATGTGGGGTGGAGCACAGGAGCACTAGGGCAGGGGTTCTCATCGGGGTTCTGTTTACTTTGGGTGGACCATTCACCTGCACAGACATTAGTCGGTCCCTCCCTCAGTGTTGAAGGGTGGACTGCACCATCTCTCAGCATCTTGTTCCTGTACTGCCCGGGAGCTGATCTAGAAACTCTCAGAGCAGCTTCTTGCCCTAACTGCCAGCCACCTTGTCTCAGAAAATCCACTCCATCCTAAAGATATGAGATTATTTTAATCTGAACAATCACTGTAATCATTCAGTTACAAGTTTGTAACAGAAGAAAGCATTAGAATGGGTAGTTAGACTGGGTTCCATAAGTGCTTAAGAAAGCACACTACCTTCTCTTCTCAGTGCCCAACCCTGGGGGAGCCTGGTTGTGCATAACCTGGAGGTCATTAGGATTTAAAAGGCAGGTGGCTCTGATGCTGAAGGTTCTTTAGAAACATTAGATTAGTACTCTAAATGATGACATGTAATCAGGGAGTGGTCCGACAGGGTCGGAAGTCCTTGTAAGAATGCAGAGTTGTTCTTTTCTGAAAATCTGTTGCACTCCATTCTCTGGAAGTGAGCTGTGGGCGTGAGCAGAGGCCAAGAGCCTGCAGGTCACACATGGCAGAAGCACCGTGGGCCAAGTGTGGGCACAATAATCATCTTTCATTTGATCAGTGCAGCCGTCGAAAAAGAGTATCCACCAAAAAAGATGTTTTTATTTTCTGTTTTTGTTGTGCAGTCACATATTTCCTGAGACTGCCCTTGTCCTGGGCCCCAAGCTCCATGTAAGTAAGACTTTCTTCAGAAATATATTAAAAATCTGCTGTTTGTCTGCAGTAGGTTTTGTCCGCAGTGTCTTGTCTTAGACTCCAGGGTGGATGAATCCATTTCTTGTAAAAAGTTTCTTTTGTCAGAGCCACTGAGAGAGAACAGAAGACAGATGTGAGTGGGACCTGCTCTGCCTCTTAGCTGTCATCAAATAGTACATTTGAATGTGAAGAGGATTTGGACCTTTTATCTGCCCTAAGAGAATCTTCAGGTCTCTCTCTCTCTCTCTCTCTCTCTCTCTCTCTCTCTCTCTCTCTCTCTCTGTGTGTGTGTGTGTGTGTGTGTGTGTGTGTGTGTGTGTGTGTGCACATAACCAGGGATTGAACTCAGGCCCTTGTGCTTGCCAGTCAAGCACTTGTTCTACTGAGCTATCTCCCCAGGTCCCTGACCATTTATATTTTAAAAGAATCTCATAAGACGTTAGCATCAAGGTTTTAATATGGTGGCTTCCCTCCTAGGTACAGACCCTTACATGTGCAGGGTCTGCCTGACTCACTGTTACCTGTGGGGAAACATGTTGTGTGGGGGAGGAGTCAGAGCAGCGCCACCCCCACCCCCCAGCTTCTGGTTGGGCCCTGAGAATAGAGCAGTTTCTGCAGGCTCGGCTGCCCCCAGCACTCCATTTGCGACTAGTTCCTGCGTCTTCTTCCCTTCCATCTCTGCCACTTGCTGTCCAGACAGCCTCCAGAGTTTCTTGCTGATTCATTCCACAGTGACTTCCGCCCCAGGTGTTAGCGCCTACAAAGGGCTTTAAAGAGACAGTGCCTTCCTCGCTCCTTTCAGCCCGGCAGGATCAGGCTGAAACACAAGGCTTATCATTCTTCCTCTCTGCCTTGACAATGGCCCTCTGTAAACTTGATCAAATTCTAGGACAAAACTTAGAAGTTAGAGGCATGGCTGTATTTTGGGGGCCTTTACTATGTCAGCCTGGCAGCTAAATGCAGCTGTGGCCTACAAGCATCCCCTCTACAACTTGGCTTTAGCAGGACTGCGTGTCACACAGAAAAGAGTTCTGCTGAGACTCTGGCACTAGAACAAAGCAGGGCTTTCCCTGTAGCTGCCTGAATTATGAGCCATTTGTTTCTTCCTTGGGGCGTGTGGCCCTCTGTTTTCCACCTAACTGTTGTTAAATACTGCTACAGATTCTTTGTCTTGGTAGACTTGGCCCCATGGCCGGTTTTCAGTTTTCACAGTGCCGTCCCTGCCGTGAAAGGACACGGTCAAGAACTTCAAGCAGGTTCCATGTGTGAGCTGTCTTCTTTGTGCACTGATCTTCCTTATTACAGAAACTCAGTTCTTTACGCAGGTCTAAAAGCAAACAGCTGAATCTGTAAATCTTTTGGAAATCTACTTACATTGTATTAAGGTTGAAAAGTAAAAAGAAATAGTATAGTAGGGCATGCTTCTGTCCCTTTCAAAAATATGTCAAGATGAAGCTCACCACCATACCAATAAAGGAAGATGAGATTTCTTGCTTTTCAATAGTTGCCTTTATCAGGACTGTTATGCAGATTTTTCTTTTTCTTTTACAGCCAGAAAAATACAAGCAAAAATAAAGATTTTTTTTAAAAGCCACATGCGCTTGCCAGTGCCATATGTGGTTAATGTGCTGACCTGTTCTGCCTGCTTAGGTTGGTTCTGCTTAGAGAATGCAGGGGCAGCGGAAGCGTTGCCATGGGGAAGTGAGGACATTGGAATTCTTTCCCCACTATGCTCCCAAACACCCTCCCATGCTAAACGAAGGCGTTACATGGACTCCTTAACATCCTGGTGTCCTCTCTGAAGGTTATTTTCTGCCTCTTACTCTCCTGCTAAAGCATTAGAAGAGGCCTGGGTGCACTTCTGTGATGCCTCTGACTCATCAGGAAAGTCCCAGGGGCAGACACAGTGCCGAAGGGTCAATTATGTCTGTTTATGTTTCCACCCCTGAAGACCCAGCCCAGCCTTGGGTTTCCCCAGTGATGTCATTATCTAAAACAGTGGCCCCAGGTGGGAGAGGGCTCTGAGGTGTCTTTTCCTCCCAGGCTCAGGTCCAGGCACAGGTCTGTTCTGATGATTAGTCTTAGGGGTTTAGGGTAAAGAATTACAGGAGGTGACTTTGCTTTCTTCCACTTCTGTCGTAGGCTGCTGTGAACCCTTGCTATTCTCACAGCTTTGCGCCTGTCTTCCTTGCTCTCAGTTGAAAACACCATCATCACTGTCACAGAGAGGATGGCACCGCTAGGCATGCGCTCACCATTCCCCCACACTCCGCTTCCGCAGTGTAGTGCGTCCCCATTCTTGTCTTGCTCATCTTGCTTGGAGTAAGATCGGCTCCCTCCCCATAGGCAGTGGATTCTTGGCTCTTCTCTGGAACCTCCTTCTCCCTTCTCACTGTGGAACTACTATAGGTCCTGTTAAGTGAGTTCCTGCTGGGTGCAACCATCAGTTAATCCCACTTACTGTATGCAGTGTACTTTACAGTTGGAGGAATTTAGGCCTAGACGTTGCCAAGGAGTGGGCCATGTGGGATTTGAACACACAGTCTTCAGAGCCAGTTCCCTGAGCAGCCCCTCATCTGTATGCTTCCAGCTCTGCTCTTGATGGAGATCTACACTGGCTTCTCAGTTGAGGATGAGCTCCTTGCCCTCAAGTACCTCCGGTTTCATAACTCAAAATTGGTCTTAGCCCTCCCGAGTTCCTCCCCCAAGCCCTACTTCTCCACTTGGAAGGCTGGTGACTGGAGGTGCAGTCCTCTCCATGGTGTTTCTTGGGAGCCTCTGTCACTGTTGTTGTATCCAGCCAGGTTCTGGATCATGCCAACTGGTTTCCTGTGAATGCTTGAACCCATCTTCTCTTTCCTGTCTTAATAAAATGTACATGACTGTTGTGGTTGGAAATGGCTAGGACCCATATTGAAAGGTAATCTAACCCATTAGTAGAGTTTAAAGTGCCCACACCTTTCCAGATAGCATTCCCCAAATGATGCCTTTTTCTCCCCCCCGCCCCCAGTACCAGGGATCAAACTTAGGAAGTCAGTGCTTTCCAGGCAAGCACTTACTCCACTGAGCTATCTCCCTGGCCCCAGTGCTTTTTTGTAGGTACCAGATGTGTACGTATTTTTCCCCAGCAAAGCAGCCTAGGACAATGGTTAAACAACCACAGGATTTGATAAAGCTCTGTATGTTGAACAGAAACCAGGGTCCAAGAGGCTCACAGTGCTGCTCTACAATAGCAGGAGATGCTTTTGTGGCCCTTACGATGCTGCTAACACTGCTCATTATCACAGCTTCCCCTACATCCCTTAGGATCCCATTTTATAGCTCAAGAAACAGGCTGTAAGATACCCTTGTGTCAGATGCAGATTCCTGTACTTTTCTGAGCCTACTTTTTGGCAATTTCTCCTGATAGCCAATTGAAAATAAACTCTGGAACCTCTTTATTGTGTCATCGTTGGCTATAAACATCTTTCTCCCTGTTTTGGCACCATAACCAATTGGGAGCACTCTAGAGCAGTGGGCAGATCATAACGATATTCCAGATTTGTAGCTTTTTTGTTCCTTCTGGCTAAAACAGCAGACCCACTCCATTTTTTAATCTGATACTCTTCCTGTAAGAATTCCTACCGGCTCCTTTCTCTCTGTGCAGTGCCACTGCCATGAGACAGCCACTGGTAGGGTCACTTCCCCAAAACTTAGTTCCTTAATTTTGTTCTACCAGAAAATTAATTGACAAGTGTTCCAGCATTCTGGGCTTGCTGTAGGCACTGGCCATGCTTTAGTTATTTTCCTGTGGCTGGGATACAGTATCTGACACCCAAGAGTTCAAGGAGAAAAGGTTTATTTTAGCTCACAATTCGTAGAGCTTTCTGTTCAGTCAGCAGTCTCCAAGGTAGGGTGAGGCTGCAGGGGACGTTGTAGGAGGGCCATGGCAAACAAGAAACAGTCTGTGGCAGGGCCGGCAACAGCAGCCTTTCTTCTTTCATCCCTTTTTTTTTTCTATTCAGGCTACAAGCCTGTTGGCTGGTGCCACTCATACACAGAGTGGGTTTTCTGTCTTCAGTAAATCGACCCATTGTCCATACCCAGAACTGGGCCGATCTAATTATAGGACTGATCCAGGCATAGCACAGCCATATCCCAGCATTGCATGCCCATTGTCTAGTCACTGTCTAAAAACTTGTTCACGAATGCACATTTCACAAAAAGAAAAAATACTAAAAGATGGCTGTCTTTTGACTAGCTCCAAGATCTTGATTTAGGAAACAGTCTTCTGGTCAGAGTGCTTCTCAGAGCTTTTTTTTCCTGCTCTGTGCCTGCAAGTGCAGCATTCTTTCCTTGGCTATCTTGAACTCATTTTGCTTGCCAATATACCACATAATTTTATGTCTTTCACTCTTACTTGGGCAGTACTTATTTGTGCATTAGCTTCTCAACATATCAGTGCTTGACACTCAAGCAAATTTGGGGAAAATTCTTAACTTGAGGCCCATGGAAGTGTCATACTCTAAGATTGGCAGAAGAGGCAGATAGTAGATATTTCGTGTATGGTAATATTAGTGTCAAGAACTTACACTGTGTGGTCTCATTCAGTTCTCGTGTGGGCCATGAGATGAGTGGCTCTTTTTTCATTTTGAAGATGAAAAAGCTAATATGCCTGAGATGAGAAATATTACAGTGATGTTCCAGAGACACACAGCTGATGAATGATAAAGCCAGCCTGGTCCATCCATCCCTGGAGTCTGTTTTGCAGTGAGATCTCATCTATTGTGGGGGTAAAAATTGATCGCTCTGTGCTAGAAGGGTTTACAAGTTGAATTGGGTAGGACAGAATTTCAGCTTTGCAATTGTAAAGCACTTACAACAGAAGTACTTTACAACTGTAGAAACCATAACAGGATTACCTTGATCTGCAACTTCAGGAGCACATATCTCAGCTCCTTGTTGATTCTGTGGCAAGTTATCACAAACTTAGTGGCTTGGACAACACACAATTTATTATCTTACAGTTATTTTACTTAGAAATATAACATGGGGAAAAGGTTTTTTTTTTTTTTCCAATTCTTTTATTGTTTAAATTTAACAATGGTTATATTACATATTTTCATCATCGGAGCAGTTTAGATTAATACATATAGGTATATAAGATTGATCAAACAACTAAACATTAACCTTTCTAAATCCACATTACTTTTTTTTTTCCTTTTCCCCCTTTTTTTCTTTGAAAGTTGACATATTGCATATTGTCCTCACAATCATTCTATAGAGTGCAGTGTGTGGGCATGACCCACCTCCCTATTAATGTTGCATAGAAA
>PVJA010033290.1:0-23440 GCA_004027025.1 Myocastor coypus | reverse complement strand
GAGATAAAAAAAAAAACAAAAAACAAAATCCATTCCAAGCCGGGTGTGGTGGTGCACACCTGTAATCCCAGCACTCAGGAGGCTGAGGCAGGTGGATTGGTGCGAGTCGAGACCAGCCTGGGCTACAAAAGTGAGCTCAGGACCAGCCTGAACTGCATAGCGAGACCCTGTCTCAAAAAGACAAAAAAAAAAAAAAAAAAAAATCCATTCCATGCCCATCTGAATGGTTCAAGTGGAAAGATGGATGACTGCAGTGTTGCCAAGGCTAAGGGAAATCTGGAAGGCTCGTGCACTGCTGATGCGAATGGTACAACCTGCCTCTTCTTTGTACAGCCCCCTCTGGAAAATGGTCTGGCAGTTTCTTAAAAAGCTAAACATATACCTACTATACGGCATAGTCCTTTCCCTCTTAGGCATTTAACCAGAAGAAATGAGAGCGTGTATCCACACAAAACTGTGTACACAAATATTCATAGCAGTTCATAACAGCTGTATTTATTTTATTTTTTTTAAATCTTTTTTTTTTTTTAATTTATTTTTTGTTGTTTCAGAACCTTTATTTGTTTATTCACTCATTTCTATGGCTGGCTCAGCCCGCCCCCAGGGCAGGGCTGGCACAGCATGTGGTGCCGGGGATCGAACCGCGGTCGCTGAAGCTGCCCAAGCTTTCCCAAGCAGGCGCTTTAGACCGCTGAGCCATCCCGCCGGGCCCAACAGCTGTATTTATAGTAGCCAAGAACTGGAAAGAACCCAGACAACCATCGACAGATGAATGGATGAACAAATTGTAGTACGGCCCTACAGCAGCATACCTACTACTCAGCAATACAAAGAAACGACTGAAAACTATAATAATACGCATGAAGCCAAAGAGAAAAGAGCTGCATGACGCCACTTAGATAACATTCTAGGCCAGGCGTGGTGGCCTGCACCTGTAATCCCAGCACTTGGGAGGCTGAGACAAGGGAAGCACCAGGAGTTTGAGGCCAGCCTAGGCTACGCAAGTGAATTCAAGGCCACCCTGCACTACATAATGAGACCCTGTCCCAAAAAGAAAAATAAATTAAAATAAAACTAAGAAATTCATTCTAATCTATAGTTGCACAGAGCAGTGGTCGCATGAGGAAGGAGGCAGGATAAAAGGATGGCTGTGGTCACCAGTGGTGACAGCTTCACAGTTGAATACCTACAAGTCAATTATTCCCAGTACATTATTATTTAAAAATGAATAAGAAAGATACTGATCAATTTGAATGCACAGGAAAAACCAGATCAGTGAGGATTGAAATGAGGCCATTAAACATTCATAAAAGGTCACTGCTGACTCTGCCCGGCTCAGGGAGAAAGCTAGTATGCTGGTCTTAAGAAGTCAGATCCCAATGCAAGGGCAGAAAGAGTGTGGGTTTATTGCTCTTGCATTCATCTTCAAGGGCTTAGGTTTCAGGGAGTTGTCTTCTCACAGCTCTGGAGGCCTGAAGTCTGAGACCAAGGTGCCAACGTTTCTGCTTTCTTGGGCGGGCTCGCTTCCTGGTGTGGAGTGGGTGGTCGTCTGTGTCTTCACGTTAAGGAGCGAAGTGGGTGGGGAGACGCAAGCATGGGGTATCTCTCATGCCTCCCTGTTCTTACGCGGGCACCAACTCTGTCAAGGGAGGGCCTACTCCCTCGATTTCATTTAACATTTCTTCCCTCCCCAAGGTCTGATCAGCAAACACCACCATTATCACACCAAGCGTTCAAACTTCAACCTAAGACCATCATTCAGCCAGAAGTTTGATCAGAATTGAAGAAAAAAGTTGAGAAGAGTAAGATGATTAAGGAATAAAAAGGGATCCACATTTGTATGAAGGCATGGGGATGAGAGGCAGAAGCAACTGAGGATGGAAACGAAGCTGAGCTCAGGCTCAGCTTGGCCTGAAAAGAGAGGGAAGGCAGCAGAGGAAGTCACCGAGTCAGTGTTTGACTCAGTGGCCTACACGCTCAGGCCTGCAGGACGCTGCATGGCAGAAATACTCTGGGCTCCGCTGGCGCCCACAGGAAGATTAGGTAAGGGCGGGTTCCAAAGCACAGAAGAGAGAGGAGCGCACCAGCGGAGCGACACCCTCAGGACTATGCACAGCTTGCGTTTTTCCTTGCCCCGCTCAACCTAGAGCCTCTCAGACCTCCCCTGTGTCCTGAACTAGTGTCCACTCCTGTTTCCGGCAGACTGCCATAACCCAAAAGGGCCTCAAAAAAAATAAATTTGGGAACTTTGGGTGTTTTTACTATGATTTTTCCTCTTACTCTCCTTATGTCTCCTTTAGTAATTGTGAGATGGATAACTCCTTGTTCCTCTTGTTGAAAAAGAATGGCCGGGCCTGGTGGGATGGCTCAGTGGTCTAAAGCGCCTGCTTAGGAAAGCTTGCGCGGCCCGAGGGATCACGGTTCAATCCCCGGCACCACATGCTGTGCCAGCCTTGCCCTCAGGGCAGGCTGAGCTGGCCATAAAAATAAATAAATAAACAAACAAAAATTCTGAAACAAGAAAATGAATGAATGAATGAATGAATAAATAAATAAAAATAAATAAATAAAAAATAAATTAAAAAAAAGAATGGCCTTGCCTCTGAATGGCCTTGCCTTTTCCTTGTGGTTAGTGGTTTAGAAAAATTTACATTTTCTGTGTTTTTGTATATTCTAGGCTTCCAGGCATTATGCCCTGAAGAAATGGAGTTAGAATATAGAAAAACACTGATTTCTCTTTTCCTTCCCTGTCGTCTTTCCTCTCCCTAACCTCTCCCTCCTGCTTTCCTCCCCATTCCCTCTTCATCAGTATGACGGACGTGGCAGCATATAGCCCCTCCTTCTGTGTGGGTGGTGTAGCTATGAAATTCATCAGTGTATTTCTTAAGAGGCCACTCCATACAGAGCAGTCCAAGTATCCACTTTGTACAGAGAAGAATTTTCCTCAGAGCATTTTAAACACCACGCTGTGCTCTGGAAATAGTCACACTTAGCACCTTCTCGGTTGTGCCAAGTGGTGGCTCTCTGCCTTCCCTCCCTCCACCCCTCCCTTTCCAGGCTCTTGGAATCCATTGTGGTTATGAGATATTTTACAACCAGCACCACAGGATTTATACAGCAGCCAACAGATTTAATTCACTTTAGTTTAAAATGTTTTAGGAAACAAGTTCAAATCTGAGAAATCAAGGTGGAATGAGCCCAACCAGAAGAAGTTCCAGAATTGTGAAGGGCTTAGGAGTCCCAGATCTCCATACCCAGTCTTCTGAAAGATTTCACACTACCAAAAGGTACTGTGCGCAGTAGGAGGATTGTTCAGAAACACATTCTTCTCTCTTAAATCAGTAATGCAGTGCTATGGAACTGAAGGACAGTAGTTCTGGTCACTAGTGTGTGCTCTATGTTTTTCAGACCACAAGTGAAGACCTTGTTTGAACCCTGGGAACGCCCAGCGTCTTCCTATACACTGTGCTCCAGTTTGTGGAGGAGAAAAAGAAATTTTTTTTTCATTTCAGGCTTTTCTCTCTTTTTTTCTCTCTGCTTTCCTGAATATTTTTCAAATGGTTCAAATGGTTCTTTATAAGCAAAAAGAGTTATGGACCTCTCCAGATTTTCTATGTCTATGCTAAATGGAGAAACACAGAACTAGCCCTTTTCTAAGGAAGATTTTGCCACTGTTTAGAATTAATAGGATGCCCTGTCCGGCGTGGTGGTGCACGCCTGTAATCTCAGCACTCGGGAGTCTGAGGCAGGAGGATCGGTGTGAGATCGAGACCAGTCTGGGCTACAAAAGTGAGCTCAAGGCCAACCTGAACTGCACAGCGAAACCCTGTCTCAAATACACACACACACACACACACACACACACACAAAAGAATTAATAAGATGGTGCATTATAAGAGAAGTATGGTCTCCACAGAGGTACATCTATATGTCTGTATACATTAGGAATGTACTGTTACACCTTGACCCTCTTTCACCATAACAAAGATATTTATTCCATAATAATTATATTCCATTCAGTACTTTATTTGAGGCATACTAAGAATAATTTAATTCTGGCAAGTTCTGGTAAAATAAGAAATAATAACAAAGTCAGTCTGCTATTTAGGATGCCATTAATCTGACACATGGTCTAGAGTCGAAGGGCCTTGAGGCCACATTCTCAGTGTAGCAGGGTTTAGGCTCAGTGTACCTCAGTGATAAGCTATATCTTCTCATGATTCTGGAGGCTGAAAGTCTGAGATCAAGGTGCCAGTGTTTCTGGGATGCCACTCAATACATGGGCCCTATGGTCGCATCAAGAGGGCACACTGGGCCAGGCCCAGCTATGATATACCTTAGGACAGTAGGTCCCTAGGGGGCATGGTGGCACACCAGCATCCTGGCTGAATAACCAGAAGCACTTGTGGTACATGTTTATACCCCCACCCCGGGCTCAGCATCTCTCTTCACTTGGCAGGGCTCCAGAGGCTTTCGTGTCTATTCAGCTGGAAAAGGTGGGGCTGAGAAACATGATGCTGAACACCTTCCTCCTCTGGAAACAGACCACGGGTGATGGGGTGAAGAGCCCTGTGAGTGTGGAGGCAGCAGAGCTTGTAGCTCTTCTCTCCTTTCGTGTTTATACAAATAAAAATCCTGGACTTGGAATCTGTTGCTTTCAATCTTTTCGGGTAAAGCTATTGACAGTAAGTGGTGAAGAGCGCAAAAGGGAAGCACAATGAGGGTATCAATTGGAGAAGGTTTTGCAAGGCTGTAGTTGGTTTTCATACCTTCTAACAGGATGAGTTTCAGCATCTGTACTGGAACATTTTTGCACTCTTTAGCACCCCACTGGGGGGCTCTGGCCATCTGGTCACCTATTATCTTGGTTTTCAGACAGCACTGATGCTGGAAATACTATAAAATACAAGCCTGTCAAGAGTTAAACTCATCGTTGAAATATGCAGATATCATTTCATTATTCTTCAGTGTTTTGATGAGGAAATTATTATGCAGATGCATAGCTAAATGCTAATAGCTATAATCTCTAGTCTCTGTCCCTACATATGACTGAAAAAGAAGGACTGCCTAATCTAGTTCTGAAAATGAGATATGATGGAGACTAGACCTTCTAATTTCTTTTTTTTTTTTTTTTGTCCTTTTGAGACAGGGTCTCACTATGCAGTTTAGGCTGGCCTTGAGCTCACTTTGGTAGCCCAGGCTGGTCTCGAACTCGCACTGATCCTCCTGCCTCAGCCTCCCAAGTGCTGGGATTACAGGCGTGCGCCACCATGCCCGGCTTTAGACCTTCTAATTTCTGATGGGCAATGTTGTAGGCAAAGGCCCTTTCTAATAGACAATTCTGAAATAAAAATTCATGAAGTGTGAAGTACAGCATTTCATTAACTACCCTTCAGAATAATCCAGCACCTTCTATGCCAGAAAGAGTTTGGGCAATTTGATGATCAGTTTCATCAGGGCACATTAGTAAATTAGCTAGTTACTGTTCTATGGCTGCTGGAAGAAGACCTAAAACTCCTAAGTCAAAGAGCTTTATTATAGCAACATGAGCGTCAGGTTTGTGTCCCTTGCCTTTTCTTACACCCACAGGGGAACTTGAAGGATCTTACAGCCAGCCAGTGGGTGTGTGAAAAACACTGAGCTATGGGGAACCCACCTCTTGATAGCAAGCCCACACTTTTTCCCAACAGAAGATATCCCCCAGCACCCCAGGATTGCTCTCTGGAAACAATCCTGGGAATCAGTCCAAGTCAAGATTGGTCAAGGCCTTATCTGCTCAACAAGATAAGTAGAAACAAGAGAAACCCATGGAAGATTCCCAACAAGTTTACCTCCAGAAAGGATGTCTCAACCATATGGCCCTTTCCTGCTTGGGATTCACTAAATGTTTGTAGATTAGGATGAGAGGTCCTCTCATTTAAGTGTCTAACAGAACAATCATCATTCTTTTTTATCACAGGACACAACTGAAAAGGTCAAGAGGGATGTTATAATTGAATATTGTCAACAGTAAGTATAGTGTATTTGGATAACACAAACTGATTTCTGTAACCAGCAATATTATGTAGAAATCCAGACAATGATCCAGGAGATTTGTGTTTTAATAAACCACAGACATATTGAGTAGTACCCAGCAAAAGTGTTCTTTCATATGAGAAGAGCCGTAGAAGTCATGGAGTGGGGGAAGAGAGGTTCATGCTCTGCTTTCAGCCAATAACAATGTGTCACAGATGGAAATCTCTTATTTGTTGGTGATGTTTCATTTAATCTTTTTTTGGTACTGGGAATCGAGCTCAGGACCATGATCTTGTCAAGTAGGTGCTTAAGCCACTAAGCTATCTCCTCGGCCTGCTTCATTCTTTTTAAAAGGTCACCCAGAGAAGGATATTCTGGAACTGTCCCATCTGTGAGAGATGGGACAACTTGGGTTCTTCTTTAGGACATCATCTTTTCTTTTCACATCCAGGTTTAACCATCACATGGCTCACTATGCTCTTCGCAGTCAGATCATGGCATACTGCAATAGCCTGAGAGCTCTGCTAGAAGATTTTCCTGTTATCAAGGATACCTTCTTCATGGTGGGCCAACCACAAGAAAAGAAGGGATCGAGGGATTTCAAAGAGGGCCTCAAGGCCGACCCCAGGTATGTAATGTTTTTAGAGTGTGTTGCTCTGCCCACAGGAAAAGGTATGTTAAACTTAGTATGATAATCTTTGCTGCTATAGTTTGAATCTTTTTTTAGTATGTTTTTGGTACAAAGTCTCATGCAGCTCAGACTCATAGTGATTCTCCTGTCTCAGCCTCCCTAGTGCTGGGATTACAGGCATGAGCCACCATGCCAGACTCAGCATACCCAGGACCAGGCCCAGCACAGCATATGGTAGTGGGGATCAAACCCCAGTCCCTGCACTTGCCTAAGCATGTGCTTAGTCTACTGAGATATCTCACCAGACTTATGGTTTGAATTGGAAATATTCTGAAAAGCCTATCTGATAAAGGCCTGTTCCTCAGGATTGTACTGCTAAGAGGTAGTAGAGAATTTAAGAGGTGAGACCTAGTGGAAAGTATTTAGGTCACTGAGGTTGTGCCCCTGAGGAAGGTTTGGGGTCCTGATCTCTTCCTGTCTTTCACTTCTGGTCCCTGAGGGGAGTGGTATTGCTCCAACAGATACTCCCACCATCATATGCTGCCTCGCCCAAAGTAACTAGGTCAACTGATCATGAACGGAAACCTCTAAAACTGTGAGCCAAAACCAACATTTTCTCTTTATAATTGGCTACCTTAGGTATTAGCTATGCTAACAGAAATCTGACTACTGTGCTTTGCCCTCTACCCCTCCCCATACTGCACTTGACATTGATCTTCTGGTGGAAAAGGGCAAAAGGAAAAGTAAACACTCTAAGAATGATAGCACGTTTGTTTTTGAACCTAATGAGTTCTGGTTCATTGGTTATCTGTTTTTGGTTTGTTTGTTTGTTTTTCAGTTGATGTAGTTTTCTTTTCCCTGAGGGACCTCAAAGATTTTCATTACTCACCACCTTTTATAAGACTAGGATCTAAAATAAATAAGCTTGGGGTTGAGGAGATAGCTCTGTCACACAAGTGCCTGTGTGGCAAGTGCAAGGTCATGTGCTTGGACCCCAGTCTTGCAAAAAAAAAAAAAAAAAAAAAAAAAAAAAAAAAAAAAAAAAAAAAAAAAAAAAAAAAAAAAAAAAAAAAAAAAAAAAAAAAAAAAAAAAAAAAAAAAGAAAGAAAAGAAAAAGAAAAAAGGAAAAAAAAGAAGCTTGATTGTGAGCTGTCTAAACCAAATATTCTATTCATAAAGTAGAAGAAATATTAAGGAGAAAAAACACTGATAAACCAGTGCCTTAATTAGTGTCCTATTTTTCTCTGATTAAATACAGATGATGAAGGCAATGCTGATGTCAATATAGATATAAATAGACACAGTGATCAGAGACGAGCTGCCTCTGTACTTCTGTAGCGTGCTCCAGCTAGTTTCCCAAATGCTCTTGTTTTAGTCTACCTGGAGTTCACCCATCCAGATGGAGGAGTTAACATGCCCAACCACATTTCCTTTTTTTCCTTTCTTTTTTGTGGTAGCAGGGTTCGAACTCACAACCTTGCACTTGCCAGGCAGGCACTTGTGCCATAGGGCTATCTCCCCAGCCTCTTCCCACCTTTTATTTATTTATTTATTTTTTTTTTCATGTTTCCTTTTTTAAAAGGAAGAATACAGGGCCTGGGGAGATAGCTCAGAGGCATAAGCACCTACCTGGCAAGCACAAGACTGGAGTTTAATGCCCAGCCCTGCATGCTACATCTGCCACACAACCCCAGATACACTGTCCTGGCCCCAGGTCCCCTGGGCGCGCCTTGCTGGCCTGGAATTGGATGTGGTGGCTCACTCCTACAATCCTAGTGCTTGGGAGGCTGAGTGAGGAGGATTGTTGCCAGTTTGAGACCAGCATGGTGGGCTACAAAACTGGGCACAAGGCCAGCCTGAACTGCATAGCAAGACCCTGTCTAAAATAAAATAAAAATAAATAAAAGGGGCATGTGGTAGTGTATAGCGGAGCAGCATATGAACAAAGAGGCAAGAAGTGCCTCAGAGGGAGCTTGCCTCCCTCGCATACTCTTTTCTTTATAACAGAGAGTTTCAGTAGCAGTAATATTTTATCTATTTTTTAATTTATTTTTGGCAGCACCAGGAGTTGAACTCAGGACCCTATACTTGCCAGGCAGGCACTTATGCCATGGGGCTATCTTCCTGGCCCAGTAATACGTTTTTTGTTTGTTTGTTTGTTTGTTTGTTTGTTTTGTCTTTTTGAGACGAGGTCTCACTGTGCAGTTCAGGCTGGCCTTGAGCTCACTGTTGTAGCCCAGACTGGTCTTGAACACACATCGATTCTCCTGCCTCAGCCTCCCGAGTGCTGGGATTACAGGTGTGTGCCACCCCAGTAACACTTTAAAAAGATATGATCATAGACTGGAAAAATGGAAAAGAACTAAAAGATGGTTTGTACCATGCCACCCTTTCACTCACTCACTCACGCATGCATGCACTACACAGCTAGCATTTATTCGGTGCTTACCAAGTATTGGGAACTTTGCCACGTGTTAGAGTTCTAAAAGTGAGCAAGCTATTGACAATAAAGTCAGTCTAATAGGGAAGCTCTGTAAACAAGAGCTTGTAAGCAAGGTCACTTCAGAGGCTTTTCATGCTCTGAGTTAGAGCAGTGGGGAGTTCTGAGAGGGAACCAACACAGGAAGGGAATGTTTCACTGTACCCCAGGGCCTCAGGGAGAAACTCAAAGAAGAGATGAAAGGAAAGTTAGAGTTAAAAGGAGTTAACGTTAGAACTCCCCCCCCCCCAGGAAAGTGGGATGACAGAGGCTAGAGAATGGAAGAGGTTGAAGTCCTCAGCTGATAAGCGACCATTAGAAAGCAACCTGTCCTACTGGGGTGCTTAGAAGTTGCTCCCTGTGTGGGTACCAGTGTTTGTTTTAGGAGCTCAGCCAGTGCTTTCATTTGGGCAGACTTTGGGATTTACCTGAAGAATGCACTTGAGAAAATAGGGGGACAAAGGCATTTTAGTGGCTTATCTTGCTGAAGGGGTTGACTGAACAACCTCACCTCAGTGAGGCAGGAATGCGCAAATCCCTGACAGGAGGCTCTTCAAAGACTCCTCATCTCCAGTAGTTTATTATCTTCTATCCAAGTAGACTGCTTATAAACCCAATCTATCTTTGGGATTATACTTTAAAGATTCTCTCCATAAATCTAACCCTGAATTCACTACATTTGGGTTTAGGATAAACTATACTCAGGAAGTCTGCCTTCATTTCCTGTCTACTTGACTTACAAATAAGGAAGTCTGGATGTGAATGAGAGGAATTATCTTTCTACCTTGTCGTTCTTTACCTTTTCCATTAGTTTTATGTAGCTAACTGTGTTTCCTAAAGATTAAGGAAAATAGTCATCTAAGCTGCCGAGTCTGGATCCCTGAATCATCTGGTTGGTTAATCTGGGATAAATTCAAGGGAGTGTTTTTTTTGTTTTAAGATTTTATTTTATTTTTCTTAAACCTCATTTTTTTTTCAATTTTTTTATTGTTTAAATTTAACAATGGTTATATTACATATTTTCATCATCAGATCAGTTTAGATTAATACATATAGGTATATAAGATTGATCAAACAATTAAATATTAACCTTTCTAAATCCACATTACTTTTTTTTTTTCTTTTGAACTTGAGCCAACCCTCCTGTCTCAGCCTCCCAAGTGCTGGGATTACAGGCATGCACCACCACACCTGTACCCTCAATTGTTCCTTTAAATGCATTCATTTATAGGAAAGAATTTCTGTCTTATGTGAAAATTTGGAAAAAGTACTGTCCAAAATTCTTTCTAAGTCTAAATTCTGTGGTTAGGGCCTGACAGATAGCTCAGCAGACTAAAGTACTTGCTTAGGTAGACACAGGGACCAGGGGTTCAATCCCCAACCTATTGTGCGAGCCCGTCCTTGGGGCATGCTGAGACAGCGATTGAGCCTGGGTATGGTGGTGTGAGCCTGTAATCCCAGCACTTGGGAGGCTGAAAAACAGGAGGATTGCTACAAGTCCGATCTGTATTGTGAGACCCTGTAGATCCTGTACTAAATACATAGTAAATAAATAAATAAATAAATAAATAAATAAATAAATAAATAAATAAATAAATAAATAAATTCAGTGGCTCCACACAAGGAACACCTACAGATAAAAACATCAGTGTGTTGGTCAGGGATTACTGTAGCACTGGGAGCAAAATTATCCCACATTTTTTTGCACTTTAATTCAGTAATTTATTTAGCTGATGGTTTTGGAGGTTCACAGCCTGTAGCCAGCATCAGCTCAGCTCTGGTAAGGCCCTGCATGACTGCATTATGTCACAGTGGGAGTGTACCTGTAAGGAAGAAATTACATTTTAAAAACTCAGGAAGGGCTGGGGATATAGCACAGTGCCTGCCTCAGAAGCATGAGGTAGTGAGTTTGATTCCAAGGGTAAAAACAAAACAAAAACTGGAAGGCAGAGAGATCCTGTGGCCCTGCGATCTCTCCCCAGAGCACATCCCAGCATTTCCCCTCAGCTGAGCATCTCCCATACGCCTCAACTCCTAAGAGTCCTACCACTTCCTACTAGGGCCAGCCTGGGGACCAAACTTCCGACACATGAACTCTTAGACTTAAGCCAAACTACAACAACCAGTCACAAAAAGCTGCAGCAGAGAAGGCCACAACTACAAGTTAGAATATTTGGACTTGGGCCATCGAGATGGCTCAGTGGTCTAAAGCGCCTGCTTAGGCAAGGTTAGGCAACTGCAGGGACCACAGTTTGATCCCCAGCACAACATGCTGAGCCAGCCCCAACCCCAGGGCAGGCTAAGCTGGCCATAACAAAATAAATAAAGTTAAAAAAAAAAGAATATTTGGACTTTTACCTGGTTTAAACAAGTGTTACTGTGAAGTCTTAGACAAACTGCGAACTTTCAACCTCTGGACGTCTGTCTGTCTTCACGCATGAGGAAATTAAAGCAGCTCTCTGAAGTTAAACATGCTGTAATTCTTAGTGTTAAGGTGCCTAGCACATAATTCTAAGAAACAGGACTACTGGGGAAAGATACTGCAAAAAGGGGCCATTTCAACGACTTCCTGTAAAATATTAAGTGGACATCACCCAGGCAAAGTTAACCAGAGATAAAGGAAGAGCACTGAGAAATGAGTAATGTGGAGGAAAGCAGTCCACATCACTCACAAAATAGGGAATGAGTTCTATTGAGACTAAGAGGCAAACCTCATTTTAAATCTCAGTCCCAACAATTGATTAGCTGCCAGCTGAGGATTCTGAAACCTCTCGAGTTTGTGAGAGCGTGGCACGTTATTGACAACATTTGCTACCATTAAGGAAATGGAAAGATGTAGCCTCCCTCTCAAGAGTTACCGGCAGAGCTGTTGTCTTGCATGTACAGGACTTTGGGTTTGATCCCCACGCACGCACACACACACACATACACACACACACACACATACACACACACACGCACACACATACACACATGCACGCACATTTCTAAGAAGCAATTTAATCTTTCTCTTTTTTTTTTTTTTTTTTTTAGACAGGGTCTCGCTGTGCAGTTCAGGCTGGCTTTGAGCTCACTTTTGTAGCCCAGGCTGGTCTCGAACTCACAGCGATCCTCCTGCCTCAGCCTCCCAAGTGCTGGGATTACAGGCATGAGCCACCACGCCCGGCTAATCTTTCAAGAACTGTTATGTACTGTATCCAGTTTAGCAGAGTCCTTCCAGACCATAATCTCTGTAATGAGGCTTCCATTCCCTTCCTGGATCCAGCAGAGACTAGAGCCTAAAGTTTCACCCAGCTGCACCCCAAGGAGCAGGGGCATTGATGGATGGACAAGCAGAGGGAAAGGAGGGAGGGAGGGAGGGAGGGATGGACAGAGAGACAGAGACAGAGAGACCAAGACAGAGACATACATACATACATACAGACAGACAGACAGACAGACAGACAGGCAAGCAGGCAGGCAGGCAGGCAGGCAGAAATGAGGCCACTGGCATCCTTCTGGGGTGTGAATTTGGCAAATAAACTAATTATAGGCTGGATCTTGGCCACTGCTGGTTGCCCCTGGCCCAGCCTGAACTACATACAGTACATGGCAGTCCTAGTGCTAAGTGCTGTAGAACACTGTAGCTGCGGCCCTTGCACAGCAAGGGAAAATAGACAGTAGTACACTGTGGGAAAGAACAAAATGAAGCAATGTGTAACAAAAGCACACTCCAAGCAGTACCCGGTGGTGTCAGAAGGTTTGAGAATATTGGGCTGGGAGCGAGGGAAGAGGGAAGCTTCACTGACTTGAATGTTAAGGGGTGACGAAGCTCTAGGAGCAAGGAAGGGAAATTCTGTTCACACTGGAAGAGCCACAGAGGCAAAGTGAGGTGCAGGTATACTGGGGACCCCCAGTTATTGAAGACCCTTGCAAAAGGCTTAGTGTTGTTCAGCAATACAGCACATGGCAGAAAATGAAACCAAGAGAAATCTGCAGTTGTCAAATAGCTCTGGGATGGCCAGTGGCTCTGAAAACACAGGGTGTTTCTCCACAACAGCTCCCAGCTTTTATTGAATTTACGAGGAACAGAGGCACAAGTGGAGAATGGGCAGAGGGCTGCGGTTGGACGTGCAGAAATGGTCTCTTCTGCAGACCAGCTAGGGAGAGAGGAGCAGGAGTCTGTGCATCCGGGCAAAGCTGCCAGTCTCTGACGTTACTTCAGTGGGTGACTTAGTGTGCTGCTGGAAGCAACTCTTACCACCGAGAAAAGAACTTTGTTTTGAGTCTTAATGTGTTAGTGCTGCTGTGTTCTTGGATCTCAGCCTCATCCTCTCGCAGGCGTTGCCTGAAGGGAGTGGCGCTACGGGAGGGGTGCGGTCCTGGCCCTCAGATGACTCTTTTGCCTCCGCGCCAGCACCTCAGCTGAATCCCAGTTGCTTTCTCTAGGACAGTTAAAAAGATATTTATCTCTGCACAGCTAGCATTGCCTGCACTTCTTTAATTATTGTGCCAGAATTTTTAGTAAGGCAAAGGAAAAAGGCAGTATCGGGGGCCACCCTCAGGGGTCTTCCCCTCAATGGTTCTCCACAGCATGGACTTCTGTGGGGCTCATACCCCAGGTGTATGAGGACAGCAGCATAAGTGGAAGACACAGAAGGGCAGGAAAGACCCAGAAGTCTGGCGTCGATCCTTCAGAGAAAAGAAGCAGGATGATTATCAGTGGCAGCACTTAGGAAGTTACTAAAATTGTGTAGACAAGAGGTATTTATGAGGTATTTATGAGGCTAGCTGCCAGATTTGATGTGGTGCTGGAGAGGAAAGAGGAATCTAGGATGTCATCCAGGCTCAGGTGGGGGGAAAAGGACACCAGGGCCATTACTGTTTAATAGGAAGAAAGTTTGGGAGATGAATAGGTAGAGGTTTGGAAGATTAGAAAAAGGGTTTAGAGGTGTACAGGAGTGAGGGTTGCAGTGTAAATTAGTGCCACTGACAGGATAAAGGATGGATAAGGGGCAAAACTAAATGGCAGTGCTGTGAGGAGGGTGAACATAGAGCAAGATTATAAGGCACACTCAGGAGAAGTGAATTTCTTCCCCGACTCTGGACTGTGTATTCTGGGTGTGCTGTGCACTTGCGTTTACTTCTGCACTACCAGGTCTTGTAGGACTCACTTTACACATCCAACTGCTTCTGAGAGCTGTAATCTCCGGGGACAGAGGCTGTCTTCACTGTGTGTCCCAGATGTGTCTCTCAGATTTGGACCCCACTTGAGGGCAGTGAGGGTCAAAAAGAAGTGGAGGGAGTTCCAGGCAGTGGTGCTTAATTCAGTCACACAGTGGCAGATTCTCATCACTTTCTGGCAGGAAATGACAGGAAGCTTAGAGAACGCTTGGAAGCATTGGACAGGGAAATGGAAGCTGATCAAAAGGAAGAAAAGGAACTGTCGCAGGCCGGCATTGCTGGACTGCAAACCATGCACATGCGGTCTCAGTATGGTCAGTGACGCAATTTCCTCCAGTGGCATTCAGTGGTGCGCAACCAGAGGCAGAGAGCCGCAGGGCTGGGGAGATTCAGAGTTAGAGGTTTGCTCAGTTGGTGAGATCTGAGTACAGAGAAGCAGAATATCGAAAATGCTGGTAATAGAATAATCCATCAGCTGGACTTTGAGATTCTGCTACAGTAGGGAAAGGACTACGTCAGAAAGGAACTGACAAAAGAAAGGGAAAGCCAGAAGGCTAGGCATGTGAGTCAGTTTTCCAGAGCTGTGAGAAAATCAACACAAGCCAGTGAGATAGCTCAGTGGACTGAAGCACCTGCTTAGGCAAGCTTAGGCAAGTGCAGGGACTTTGGTTCGATCCCCAGTACCACATGCCATGCCAGCCCTGCCCCCAGGATGGGCTGAGCTGGCCAAAATATGGGCCTGGTAACCCATGCCTGTAATCCCATTGCTGGGGAAGCCAAAAGGAGGAGGATCACCACGAGTCCAAGCTACGCAGTGAGACCCTGGAACAACCAAATACATAGAAAGAAAGAGAGAGAGAGAGAGAGAGAGAGAGAGAGAGAGAGAGAGAGAGAGAGAGAGAGAAAAGAAGAAGGAAGGAAGGAAGGAAAGAAAGAAAGAAAGAAAGAAAGAAAGAAAGAAAGAAAGAAAGAAAGAAAGAAAGAAAGTCAACATGAAGGGGAAGAGGCTGTGTCAGATGCTTCAACTCGAAGTCTGCCAGTTTTATTGTTTCAGGCCCTATGTAAGGCAGAGCAAGTACCACAGCTGAAGAAAGGTGCTTGCCTGCTGGCAGCCAGGACACAGAAACAGGCACCCCTGGGATAAAGGGCACAGGACCAGATATAGTCCCTACAGTCACAGCCCCATGGCTCACTCCCTTCAACTTGACCCCCCATCTACTACATGTCCACACCTCCCAATAATGCCATCAGATTATGGATCCATCCATGGAGTAATCCACTGATGCAGTTAACAGCCTGTCATCCCACCACCTTCCAAATGTACAAACCTTTGGGACTATGTTAGCTCCAAGCCATTGCACTTGGCAATGTCAAGAACCTTATTTTGTGATATAAGGGAGGTTTAGTAGGAATGGATGAAAAATTGGAAGGATATGAGCTTGGGCTGGGTGGGTGGGGACTTTGAAGGCAATGTGCTTCCAGGACATGAGAGTGTGAGGTGTGGCCCAGGAGTGAGCGGCTATAGGAATAACGATGAAGAAAGATGCCACTGAGTTGGCCAGGCATTGTCAGGCTGATAATGGACATCTTTCCTCCTGATGAGGAGGAAAGACCAAGGGATAGAGCAAGTCTTAGAGGGCCGAGAACCAGGCTGACTCCCCCACAGGAAGCACCCTGTGTTTTAGCCTCTCTCTGCTCCTCCTCGCCAGATGGCTGCTCACTACATGCAGCAGTGGTAACAGTGGAAGGGACAGAGGGGAAAGGGACAGAGGCCCTGGAGTTCCAGGGACTTATGTGACCAGGGCCTATGGCAGGCAGGTGCAGGAGCTCAGACACATGGACATTTTATTTTCAATACTCAGCATTTCCTTTGTGCACCAAATTGTGTGAACTGAAAAACAGATAAGACTGCATTAAGCAGAAGCTGGATGTGATGATGTACAACCTCAATCCCAACACTCGGGAGGCTGAGGCAGGAGGATCGATGTGAGGTCAAAGCCAGCCTAGGCCACATAGTGAGTTCAAGGTCGGCCTGAGCTGAGGAGCAAGACCCTGTAAAAAAAAAAAAAATCTGCCTTGTCAAGTGAGACTGTCTGTCCCCTTGAGCTTCCTGGCTGTGGGCAGAGGGAATGGCAGTGAAAGGTGGGCACAAACATGCCAGAGGTTTTAGTAGCCTAATCAGTAGGCCTGACAAGTAAGAAGGGAAAAATCTACAAGTGATGCCTGACTTCTGGCTCTGGGGACTGAGGGTGACAGCGAGGTCCTGTGACATGGCGGATGCCATGTTGGAGGAGTAGGCAACGAGGGCCTCAGCCCTTTCGTGTTTCAGTTCAGCTGGTCTGAGGCACTGAAGGAAGGTGAAGCGAGTTAGACCTGTACAGCTGGAAAGAGGGCAAGCCAGACACCCTTAGCACTGGAGTCACTGGCAGATGGACAGCAGCGGTAGCCAGAGGAGTGAACATGACTGCCCAGGGCTAGGAGAATCAAAGGCTGACCCCAGGTCCCTGAGGAGACACCAGGGCTGGGGCAGGGCTCCACACCCATGATGCAGCCTTCTGTGTTTCTCTGTGAGGCCAGGCCTGGGGGGGTGCTAGTCTCTGCCTTCCCCCCTGATCACCAGTCTTAGGACATCCTCTCCGCAGCTTCAGGCCCCCAGTTCTCACAGATTCCTCTGAAGGTTCCCCGTGCACAGATGGAGCGCAAACCTAACAGACTTTGCCTCCTACCACCATGTGTAAAATACTTTCCAGCTGCACTTATGTCTCACATCGACCCTGTGAGTTAAGAGTAATTATCCCTATTAGAATGGAGGAGGCTCAAAACAGGCAACTGTGTGTGACTCGATGGTTGTGGATGATGGAACCTGAACTCAAAACCAGGTCCTCTGATGCCACGCTCTGCACCCTGTCAGCTGCACACGTCTGTGGCCACTGCTGTCATACCGTGGCCTTTTACTGATGTGCCTGTTCTTGGTGAAATCACAGAGAAAGGCAAGGCATTGGGCAGTGTCAAATTCAAGGGAGTTGATCTGGGGCTGCAGGACGGTACCATTGGACTTCAGAGGGCCTGGTCACTTCTGCTTCCTGGCCAGGCACCTGGCCTTGTGAAGACCATTCGAGGGGACATCACCCGGGGTTCTGTCAGTGTAAACCTGCAACATAGGCCGCTCCTCTGCCACCTCAGAGATGGCCAGATATTTGGGGGAGGAGAGGCCAGAGGCTGAGGAAGCTGGCAAGAGACATGGTGGGAGGGAAGAAAAATGAAATCAATGTCTACAGCTTGGATTCTACAGCCAGACAGGCATTTAAATCCTAAATTCATGTCTCAGGAGCTGGGTAGGCAGTATCCAAGCTCTAAAGGCCTCAATTTCCTCAGCTGTGAAACTTCTATAAAAATAGATCCATCCTAAGGTTGTCAGAGCACTGAGCAACATAAAATATGTAACACCCAGGATGGTGCCCGTTGTTTAATTCTCAGCCTGCTTTTCCACTCTTACAACCTTTCTCTCCCTCCAAACCCAAGCCTTCCTCCCACACAGCTCAGGCTAAAATCAGCCCAGTTGCTCTTCTTCCCACTAAGTTGTTTATAAATAACTCTGGCCACCTGGGAGCAGAGAAAGGAAGGTTACTTAGGCCTGGATGTGAATGGGGCCTGTGGGGACAGGCCTATGGCCTGTAGCCAGGGTCTAAATAGTCCTTGCTCAGGATGCCCATGGTTTGGAGGGTAATGCTGTACCCTCGTGCTCTCTTCTAATGTAGGAGTTTTCAGCGCCGACCTCGGAGTTTGCTGTCAGAGGACGGACAGATCTTCCTGAATTTATGGTTCATCCCGCATCCTTCTGAAGTGCTGCTTATGTTCAAAACTCTTCCAGAAAAGGTTCGTAATGGTTTGTATGCTGGAATGGAAATTGGCTGTCTCCTATGTCCCCCAGTTTAACATATCATTCTAAGAAGAGGTCTTGTGTACTCTTTTTTTCTAGATAAACCTAGTAGCAGAAGTCTTCATAGCTTCAAATACTTGCCGACTTTATTATAAATTTCTCTTTGGCCTCCTTATTTCATGAGTTTTGCTTTTCCTTGGTCATTAATAAATGCTAATTTGGGAGTCTGACTTTTTTTTTTTATCTGATCCAGTGTTTCCTCCTAAACCCTGTGGCCACCCTGTGGCTGATAAGAGGAGGAGGCTGTGCTTATAACACAACCGGTGGCTATTTTTTATTTTTTTTTACTTATTTTATTTTTTTCTTGCTTCAGAACCTTTGTTTGTTTATTCACTCATTTTTATGGCTGGCTCAGCCCGCCCCGAGGGCAGGACTGGCGCAGCATGTGGTGCCGGGGATCAAACCGCGGTCCCTGCAGCCGCCTAAGCTTTCCCAAGCTGAGCCATCCCGCAGGGCCCAAACAGACCCAGGTTTTTTTTTTTTTTTTTTTTTTTTTTTTTTTTTTTTTTTTTTTTTTTTTTTTTTTTTTTTTTTTTTTTTTTTTTTTTTTTTTTTTTTTTAACTTTGTTTTGGCCAGCTCAGCCTGCACTGGGGGTGGGGCTGGTGGCTCCTGTGGTTGCCTAAGCAGGTGCTTTAGACTGCTGAGCTATCTCGCCGGCCCTCGGTGGCTGTTTTTTAAAGGATGACTCTCAGTGTCTAATTTACAGACAGAAGTTCATATTTGTAATCATAAAAAAGAGAATACAGAAACACAAAAGACATAAGCATGTGCTAAACAAAAGTACTATGTTGAAAATGGCATTTAAGAAATATTCTCTTAAGCCGGGCGTGGTGGCTCACGCCTGTAATCCCAGCACTCCGGGGAGGCTGAGGCAGGAGGATTGGTGCAAGTTCGAGACCAGCCTGGGCTACAATAGTGAGCTCAAGGCCAGCCTCAACTGCATAGCGAGACCCTGTCTCAAAAAGACAAAAAAAAAAAAAAAAAAAAAAAAAAAAAAAAAAAAAAAAAAAAAAAAAAAAAAAAAAAAAAAAAAAAAAAAAAAAAAAAGACAAAAAAGAAATATTCTCTTAGGGGCTGGGGAGATAGCTCCGAGGCACAAGTGCCTGCTGGGCAAGTGCAAGGTCATGAGTTCGAACCCTGGTCCCACCAAAAAAAAAAAAAAAAGGAATATTCTCTTTTTTTTAAGACAGGATCTCTCCCTGTAGAGGTTAGTCAGGACTTGAACTCATGGTGATCCTCAGGCCTCAATCTCCAAGTGCTGGGGCTACAAGACAGCATCACAGCACCTGGCTGTAAAAAAAAGAAAAAAAAGAAACACTTGGGTGGTTGAGGCAGGAAGATTGGTGTGAGTTCAAGACCAGCCTGGGCTACAAAAGTGAGCTCAAGACCAGCCTGAACTGCATAGAGAGACCCTGTCTCAAAAAGACAAAAAAAAAAAAAAAAAAAAAAAAGACAAAAAACAACCTGATTTTTCTTCTTAGATGAAAACTTATTCGGCAATAAATATCGCTGCTTTCACCCAGGACCATGTCATGTGAATGGGGTCCTTAAAAAAGCATTTTGGTGTATTCTTGGCCACCAGTGATCTTAAACAAAGAGAAACACATTGCGTTACTCCCACACAGGAGAAAGGGCCTTTGTCCAAAAGCATATATGACCCTGGCTTATGTATAAGTTTGCTGTTTTCTTTTTGAGATATTATCCTATGTACACCATGAAAATGTCTACTTAAATATAGTTGGCCTCGGTGTCACAGGTTCCACTTATATAGATTCAGTCAACCACTTTTGGAAAATAGGAAAAAATTACATCTTTACTAAACATACAGATTCGTCCTTCTCTGTCATTATTCTCTAAATAACAGCATATCGTCACTATGTATATAGTGTGCATATTGAGTATTATATCAAGAGATGATTTAAAGCTCACAGGAAGGAGCCAGGGGGATAGCTCAGTGGCTTAAGTGTCTGCCTGGCAAGCACAAGGTCCTGAGTTTGATCCTTGATACAAATAATAATAATAATAATAATAATAATAATAATAATAATAATAGTAATTGCATGAGGCTGTATCTTTAAAGACATTGTCCCTAATTATACTCAAATATTGAATGTGTCTCTTGGAAACTTTCTGAAACTTATTGCTTTGTGTCACTTCTACCCACAGGCAGCTTTTAGAGCCTTAAAGTTAACTCTGCAGCTGATAGCTCCTCTCCATGACATTGTGGCCTACCTTCTCAGTGTCGCTACGCTTGGTAATTGTCCAGCATGCTTTGAGTTTCCCCTGAGTCCTAACCCTTCGAGAGGCACCTGGGGAGGAGCCGAGGACATTGGTAAGTGGCTAATGGTGGTTAAAAGCACATTGACTATGCAGTTGAAACTCTATGAAGCTCTTAGTACTTGGAAAATAGAAATATATTTCTTCATATATGACAGTGATTAGAGTGCAGGAAGAGTCCCTGCTTCCAAACTGCATGCTTACTCAGTTGATTCCACACTCCATAATGTACACCAAGTCAGGAGGCCCAGGGTTGTATTTTGCCTAGAGTTTTGGTTATTAT
The DNA here is from genome assembly GCA_004027025.1 of Myocastor coypus. Taxonomy (NCBI): domain Eukaryota; kingdom Metazoa; phylum Chordata; class Mammalia; order Rodentia; family Myocastoridae; genus Myocastor; species Myocastor coypus. The sequence continues at coordinate 2,651 of PVJA010033290.1, read as the reverse complement.
GAGCTGAGGGCATATACACCCTGGGGCTCTTGTTTGTCCTTCCATAAAATGAGGCTGATGACACCTGTCTCAAAGAGTGTTCTGTGAATTGAATTGTTGGTAAATGTGCTAGAAGATTGCATATGACCCCACTAAAGATTAGCTTTCCAGCCGGGCGTGGTGGCTCACGCCTGTAATCCCAGCACTTGGGAGGCTGAGGCAGGAGGATTGGTGTGAGTTCGAGACCAGCCTGGGCTACAAAAGTGAGCTCAAGGCCAGTCTGAACTGCATAGCAAGACCCTGTCTCAAAAAGACAAAAAAACAAAAAACAAAAAAAAAAACAAACAAAGATTAGCTTTCCTTCATTTCCTTTCCTTCTTAGTCTTGTTTAAGTCCCCTGGCATAGTCAAAACCAAACATGTACAGTTAAGAAGCTTGCAATAGCCCCTGTATAGCACCTGATGGTCCTGTGGTCAATGACTAAGGCATCAGTTTCATATGCTCACAGCTAAACAGTGAGGTCAAGCTCATCAGCAGGTGCTCAGATAGTCTCTTCATGTGCCATGAAGACACTCTATAGTAGTGGGCTTTACCAGAGCAGAGAAATTGATCTCATTTTAGTAATTTGACTTCCATGCAAATTAAGTCACGAAGGGCCAGCCAGATAGCTCGCAGGCTAAAGCACCTGTTTAGGCAGAGCGCAATGGCTGGGTTTCCATCACCATTGTGCCATGCTGGCCCCACCTTTGCGGCATGCTGAGACCATGATTGAGACTAGGCGTGATGGTGCAAGCCTGGATGCCAGCACTTGGGAGGCAGTAAACAGGAGAATTGCTGTAAGTCCCATCTACATAGTGAGATCCTGTAGGCAGTGCAGACCTTGTACCAAAATGCATAAAAAAATTAAGTCACTAATCACATAAATACTAATCAATGAATACTAAAATATCATAACACAATAGCCAGGGATGTTTAAGAATGAGAAGAGGTACTGAATCATAGTCTTCACCTAGACAGGGCCCAGGCCACTGTGACATTCCCCTGTCATTGTCTCCTCCTCCTCGTTCTCCTCCTCCTCCTGGGTGAAACACTGAAAATGTGCCTTTCCTGATGTTTCTGCCTGGCAACCACCTGCCCTATCCTCACAGGGGATGGAGAAATAGGCCTATTTTAATCCTGCAGTTTTGAATATAGTATCTGAATCTGTGTCTCTCTGGCCAGTGAATAAAGGCTACAAGTTTTTGGGAGACCCTGGAGTTGGTGGCCAGAAGATTTCTATTGTGCTAACAGATCCAGAAGAAATCTAGAAACATCCCATGGGGAGGGGGAATTTGTAGCAATCTGGGAGGAAGTTGGTTGCCTGTCATTGGTGCCACCTTGGCAGAAAGCACAGAACTGATGCAGACCAGGATGCTCAGAAAGGCTAGCACGCCTTGAAGGAACACATCAAAAGATTAGAGAAGATCAAAAACACTTTTAGATTCTTTCCTTTTACTAACATAACAACTGTTGTCAGTGGCATTTAGAAAATAAGACATTTAGGGGAGCTGCCAGGAGGGCATGGAGGTCAAGCTTTGAAGAGAGACAGCAGAAAGTCTGACCGGTCACAAAAGCTATCTTCCTGGCCTCGGGACAGCAAGGTAGGTGCTGGCTGCTTGGAGCCGAGACAGCAGTGAAAGCAAGAGCCTCATTTTCAGTGGAGTCACTGCGTTAGTCCCATTACTTCTGGCAGCAAAGAGCTCCCCCAGCTTGGGAAGGAGGGGATATGGGTCAGAGAAGAGAGCAGGAGGGACAAGAGAATGGCCAGCCGTGGTGTGGTGCCAGGCCAGGCTATTTGCAGCCAGCTCAGCCATGTGGCAGTGAGCATCAGGCAGAAAGGAAGCCCAATTGCTGAGGACCCAGAATTCAGAAGGAAGGCTGCTGTTGTCCTATGGTTGATTTGTGCTAAACCAGACAGGGCAATCTGGGCTCTCAGTAGTTCTGAGGTGTGTGATCAGAGATGGCACGTTGATGTGGTTATGCTAACAGCATTCACGCTCCAGGAAGAAAGCACACGCTCTGACTGACTGAAGGCTGATAAAGTGCAAAGTGAACTGAAAACAAAACAAATTAACAACAACACAACCTGCTCTGAGATAGTCATCTTTTTAAAAAAGCGACCTGCATAGCTGCTGGCCTGATTCCCAGAGGAGGCAGGGAGGACTAAGTGAGAGATGAAATCACAGGATTTCGCTAAGCCATTTTTGAGCTATTTGGAGGGGGATAAAATGGCTTTTATGGGCTACAATGCTTTAAAATAATGATAAAAGGGATACTCAGAATTTCAGCTTGTGGTCTTCTCACCTGACTGAAGGAAGCGGCTCTCGGCCACAGTCAGTCAGCTCTGTGGGTGCTGGCAGATTATCACCTGAGAGCCACAGCCAGCCACTCCCTCTGAGAGCAGAGCACAGAATGGGGTGTGCGAGTAGAGGCTGACATTTCTTTGTCAAGAATTAGGAGCTCAGCCGGGCATGGTGGCACATGCCTGTAATTCCAGCACTTGGGAGGCTGAGGCAGGAGGATCAGTGCGAGTTCAAGACCAGCCTGGGCTACAAGAATGAGCTCAAGACCAGCCTGAGGTGCATAGTGAGACCCTGTCTCAAAAAGACAAAAAAAAAAAAAAAAAAAAAAAA
>PVJA010033289.1:0-23466 GCA_004027025.1 Myocastor coypus | reverse complement strand
GAACCGATATATGAGACGGAGTGGACTCGGCTCCCATCTTAGCCAGGGCAATCCCCTGTGAGCAGCTTTTGGCTCCCCGTGTACAGGCAAGGCCCGTGTGCCTGCGTCTACTTCCTTTGCTTTGTTGCAGGTGGTCGTGCGAGTGAATGGCATCCCGGCTCGCTGTCTGGGTTCCTGTTCCTTCCGGTACCTCCCAGGCTCGACTCCCAGGGTTCACTCTGTGTGCCCTTCTCTTGGTAGGGCTTATACACAGTTCTGATGATCAATTTTAGATTCGGTGGTTTTGCTAGAGACCCTGTGGGTGGTGATGAGCAGAAGATGCGATAGTTCTTTCCACAGAGCTTGAAAGACACAGTGCGCGGCGGGGGTCACCTAAGGGACGTACTGATTCGTTGAAGTGGGGCAAGAGGGCTTTGACGACCTCACGTATTTTGTTTTCTTTGTCCTTTATACTGCAGTAGTCTGGACTTTGATTCTGCCTCTCTTGCCGAATGACCTCTTCTTTGTAGATTGAGAGAATTTAAGTCAGAGGCTATGGGCTACAATGGTAAACGCAGTTGTCCAATATTTGCCCTAGCACTGAACTCCTTGAATTTTGGGAAGAAGTGACAGAGATCAAATACTTGAGGTTAGCATGGGGTCTCTTAAATGGCATTATGTCACTGACAGATGCTTCTGTTTCTACATTTCTTTCTCCTATTTAGATGGTGACACTGACCTACGAGTTTCTATTACTGGATCTGGTTTCTCTGGTGATCCCAAGTCTTTGCGGGTTATGGTGAACAAAACAAGTTGCAGAGTTATCTTCTCAAACCAAACAGTTGTGGTGTGTCACACAGACCTGCTCCCTGTGGGAGAGCATCAGCTCGAGGTGCTGGTGAGACCCTCTGGGCTAGCTGTGAATGTCAGCGGAGAAGGCCTCCTCCTGCGCCTGGAGCCCAGACTGCGTGCCGTGGAACCTGCCAGAGCTGCAGAGATTGGTAATCTGGGAGAGGGCCGCATAAGACATCTGACCCTCGGAATCCAGTGTTCCTGCCTGCGTGCAAGACTCCAGGGTTCTTTGCTCCCTAGCTGTGTCTTCTAATAGACAATGGTCATTTGAGTCCTGATGTGAACTCTCTTGCCCAGCAAAAGGCTGGTGGTGCCAGACACAGTGGGTTAGTGTGTCGAGCACGGTGTTGGTTGGCCTAGTGGAAGTGACGCTGGCCCAAGAGGTAGGCCATGTCTCTGGTCTTTGGTCTTACAGCAGGTCATGGATGTGCACTTTGACCTTTCAGTTACTTCTCTGGGGCTTATTGTCTTAAAAATAATAATGCTGGAGCCAGGCATGGTGGCACGTGGGCGGCTGAGGCAGGAGGATCGGTGAGGGTTCGAGACCAGCCCGGGCTACAAAAGTGAGCTCAAGGCCAGCCTGAACTGCATAGCAAGACCCTGTCTCAAAAAGACTACTACTACTACTACTACTGCTGCTGCTGCTGCTAACAGAGTATTTCTTCTAAGTTGTCCTACATCCTGAATACTTACAACTACCTGAAAGATGGAATTATATCTTTACTTTTTCAGGTGAGACAAGGCTGGCCCTCAGGAAGGCTGCTTGTCTAGAACTTCATATGGGAGGAGTTGGAAGGAGAGTACAGCCAGGCTGCTCTGGCGCCAGGCCCAGCTTGCTCCTCTGTGCCTCACTGTCTAACGTAAAGAGTGGCTCGGAGGTGCCCCTCAGCTCTGTGCAACAATGAGTCCACAAATGGGGAACAGCCTTAAACCGTGAGAGCTTTTGATGAGTGTGACATTTCAGCTGCTCACCAGGAGCTTTGTACTTAGCTGCTCCTTCACAAGCACACACTCACAGTGCGCTAACACTCAGTTTCAGGACAGTCAGACTGAACTGGCCATTTTCAGGACGTACCGTACCCATAATGCACAGTGGCAGGATGTGAAGTTCTGGGAGGATTGCAGTCTTCCTGTTACATTTGACCCTGAGAAGACCTAGTGCCAGGCAGGTTTGAATCAACTCCATAAAGGAGAGGGGAAGGAGGGAGAGGCTATAGCTGCTGTGTTCCTTGTAACCACGCTGAAAATTTCCTACTAACTCTTCCACCTGCATGGAATCAACTGACTTTCCTCAGGCACTCTAGACTCCCCATGGTGTGCATGTAGTGCGCTGCTTTGGGTACCGAAGCCAATGTAGTCCTGGGCCAGTAGTGGCTGTGTTATGAAGCATTTCCAGCCCCATGCTAGACCTCCAAATCAGTCAGCAATTTAACAGATCCTCACACAGTCTCTAGGAGTCAGTCAGTTGTATGGTTTCTTGGCATCACCACTGTGGGTGATTTAAAGAGAGCCAGGCAGAGGCCCATCAGTAGAGACCGATCCAAGTGTGTAGTGAATGTGGAGACTGGAGCCCCCCTTGCCTGTAGGCTGAGTCGCCCCCCAAGGGCTTGTAAGAGCAGCCACGGCTTCGCCCTGTTCACTCCCTTGGTTACTTTTGTGCTCTACCTAGAGTTGCCTTCTCCCAGGCTGCACCCCTGCAAAGCATCTCGGGAGGGGAAGGGGCTGCAGGGTGATGCAGGGCTGCTGGTGACAGGATGACCGCTGGCACTGGCGGAAGGACAGAGTGACCTTGGAAAGTGGAGAGGTGGGCAAGGCGGAGGCGCGAGTCCTGGAGGAATCTCGGGGAAGTGAGCCTGAGGCAGAAACAGCGTCAGTGGCGTCCTGAGGCAGAGAGAGCTTAGGCTGTTCCAACAACAATAAGCAGGTCACGGTCGTGGGACAAGATGGAGCAAGGGCAGGAGGGGACGAGGACAAGGAGCAGGCCAGACGGCCTCTGGGCTGAGGACAACATGTGCTTCTACTCTGTGTGAGATGTGGGGCAGCAGGGAGCTCCAAGTGACCTCACAGCTCAGCAGTGTGCCCCGGCTGCGTGACTCGCGGGCCTGTGCGTCACCCCACAGAAAACCTCGTGCTCGTTAATAGTGCTCGCTGTTCCTTCCTCTTTTCAGCCCCCCACAGCCACTGAAATACTTGGTTTCAATGAATTTTCCTTTTTAGATATTTGATGTAAATAGGGTCATGCAATATGTGCTTTTTGTGTCAGGCCCTTCTGTCTCTGACCCTGTCTCTGTCTCTCTGTCTCTGTTTCTCTGTCTCTCTCTCATTCTTCAGCTCTCTCTCCTTGATCTCACTAGGCTGTTCAGATTGGTCTGGAACTCTTGGGCTCAGTGAATTCTCCTATTTTAGCTTCCCAAGTGCTGGAATCACAAGTTCATGTCACCACAACTGGCTCTGTTATGTTTTGTTTTCTCAAAAAAAAATTTTTTATGATAACCATTTGAATAGTTATAGAGTGACACTCACTGTTGTTTGATTTGCTTTTTTTTTTTTTTTTTTTTAATGTGCAGGGCCTCACTGCGCAGCTCAGGCTCATGGCTATCCTCCTGCTTTCTGCCTACCTAGTGCTGGGATTACAGTGTGGGCTACCATGCCAGGACTCTGTGCCTGGGGGCTGGGCCAGCATGGCATGCAGTGCCAGGGATCGAACCCTGGCCCCTGTGCTCACCTAAGCAAGTGCTTAGTCCACTGACCTATTTTGCAGGCCCTTGATTTGAATTTTTATAGTGATTTATGAAGTTAAGTATTTCTTCATATATTTATTGACTAGTTATTTTCTTTGGAAGAATACTAGCTCAAATGCCTTGTCAATTAAAAAAAGATGGGATATTCTCATTTTATGGTTGAGTTGTATTTTTCGTATGTTCTGGATAGTAAACCTTCATTAGATATGTGATTTACAAATGTTCTCTCCCAGTCTATGAGTTATCTTTCACTTTTAAAATTATGTTGTTTGAGGCACCAGTAATTTTTTTTTTTTTAATTTTGAAACATTATTTGTTTATTTATTTACTCGGTACAAGGTCTTACTGCGCAGCTCAGGCTCATGGGGATCCTCCAGTCTCAGCCTCCCCAATGCTGAGATCACAGGCGTGCATCACCACGCCCTGTTATGATGGCCAGCATGGTGTGCTTGGGGCTCCAGGGCAGTGTGGCATGCTGTACCGGGACGGAACGAGGGTCCTTGCGCTTGCCAGGCAGGGCCTTAGACTGCTGAGCTGTCTCCCCGAATCGGCACTGGTTCTGTTAATTTTGGTGAAACCCAATGCAGCTTTGGGGCTGTTACTTGTGTCTTTGGTTTTATACTGAAGAACAGTTGCCTAATAGTGTTACAAAGACTCATACCTATGTCTTCTCTAAGATTTTTCTTTTTTTTTTTCTCTCTCACACTTAAGTTTTTAATTCATTTTGAGTTAATTTTTAAACATAACTTGAGCTTGTGGTCTGCATGAGTTTGCTAAGGATACTGTAATCATACTGCACACCTTAAGTGACAAAACTTTATTGCCTTATAGTTTTGGAAAACTGGGATCAATATCTCTGCAGGGTTGGTTCCATATGAATCAGCCTTGGAGAAAGAGTCTGCCCTGTGCCTCTCCCAAGTGCCTGATAGTTTCTTGGCAATCTTTGTGTCTCGTGGCTTGTGGAACATTCTCCTGACCTCTGCCTTCATCGTTAGGTGACATTGCCCTGTGACTCTTGCTTGTCCAAATGTTCCCTTTTTGTAAGACTAACCATCCCCCTCCAGTAGAAACTCACTTTAAATTAGGCAGGCAAATCTGCAAACATCCTATTCCCAAATAAGGTTGAAGTTTGAATATTAGGGAGCAGGAAATCAAGTTATGAATTTTTTGGGGGGAAGCTAAAATTCAACCTCAAGCAGGGTCTGACTTTATTCTTTTGTATGTAACTATACTATAATATCACTTTGAACATATGTAAAAATATTAGCAGTGTAACTTACTAGAAATGGAATTGCTGGATCAGGAATTTATATTTTAAAAATTTTGATGGATATAAAATACATTTTTAGAGGTTGCAGAATTTATTTCCTATATGAGTACCATGGACCACATTGTTTTAACTGAATGTCTTTGAATTCTTTCATGTTTACCAATCTCATAGGAGAGAGGCAACATTTCTGAGTAGTTTTAATTTATATTTCTTAAGAAAGAAATCTTTTCATGTGTCTAAGAGGCACTGTATTTTCTTTTCAGTGAGCTGTCTATTCATCTTAGTTCTTTTTTCTGCTTAGATTATGTTATTTTTTCTTCGCTGAGTTTAAGGAACAGGATAGTATCTCAGCGTATTCTTCTTCTTCCTCTTTTTTTTTCCCCCCTGAAGTACTGGGGATCAAACTCAGACCCTTGCGCTTGCCAGGCAAACACTTATGCTACTGAGCTATCTCCCTGGCTCACTTACTTAACCTATCTTGTCTAATTTAAGTAAAAAGTCTATTCATATTTTTTATTGGAATTGCCCTGATGTTCCTGTCTAATTTAGAGAGATTATGGTATTCACTCTATTATTTAGTTTCCCTATTTAACTTTTAAGCAATTTACTAGGCTCTTCAGCAATATTTCAAAATTATCTTTAATTTTTTTAATCTTGAATTTGTGTTGTCAGTTTTATTTACGGCTCTTGTATCTTTTATGTATGTATTGTGGTAATGTTTTCTCTGTGCTACCCTTTAACCTAGAGGTCCAGTGTAGTCTTTTACACTTACTTGTTATGGCCTCTATATTTTGGGACATTCTTCCACTCAGTCACATGTCACAAAGGTTGTCATGGGTTGTGTTAATGCTCCTTCTCTTCCTTCTACGCCCCTGATCCTCCTTGCCCTCATCCTTGCCCTCGTCGTCATCCTCCTCCTCCTCCTCCTCCTCCTCCTCCTCCTCCTCCAGCTCTGGTTTTTCGAGACAGAGTCTCACTACGTGGCCCCAGCTGGCCTTGAGCTCATTCAAGCCTCCTGCGTCCACCTGCTGGGTGCTGGAGTCCAGGCGTGCACCACCACGCTCTGCTCCTTGCGCCTGCTTCTTCCTTATCCTCAGACGTACATGTCTCTTCCTTTGTGGCCTTCATGACCTGCTTGAGCTACCTCCTGGACAATGGCAAGCAGGATCAGTTTCCTCCTAGTTCTGAGTGGGTTTCTAGTGGGGCAGGGTGGTCCCAGCCACTCTAGAGGCTGACGAAGGGGGGTCACGGGGGTCTATGAGAAGCGGCCATCTGGGCGACGTAGCAAGATTACATCTCACAAAAATAAAAAGTGAGTTTTCTGGGTACCATCTGGACCAGGGCGGTCCCTTGTGCACATAAACAGTGTGCTGTGGCATCTGTAGGCTTTGGGGATTGCTTCTCTGCTTGCGGACATCGGCAGCCAGGACATGGGGTGGTTAGGGCTCCCTTTCAGTGGGCATCAGAGAAATCCGATGGCCTCAAGTGGCAGCCGTTTCTTCCTGCGTGTTGACTGAGCCGATGTGTGTGTTGTTGGCCATCAAGGTCAAAAGACCATTGTGTGTAGGTGAAGAAAATGCAGACTTGGGCTGGGGAGATAGCTCCGAGGCACAAGTGCCTGCTGGGCAAGTGCAAGGTCGTGAGTTCGAACCCTGGTCCCACAAAAAAAAAAAAAAAGAAAATGCAGACTAGCGAGCTCGACATGCGGCAACCAAGAGCCCGAGTTACCCTGCTGTCGTGGCCACCTCCGCTTGGCCTCTCGGGAACACGCTGCCTTTACAGGGCGGGCAGGAGTGACATTTTAAAATTTAGAACAGAAAGAATCTTCCAGGCCGCTTCTCTGTTTTGTGGCATTAGAGTATCACACTCGTGTTTTATTCCTGAAGGTCTTGAGGATGCGTTCCCACATTCCTAGCCCCAGTCTCTAGTTTTGTGTCTCTGTAAGGTAACTTATGTATTTCCATTCAGCCCTTTTCCCCAATTTGACTATGGCTGTCATATTTACACTTTAATTTCATTTTCCCTCTGTGGATAATTAATTCTTGTATGTCTGTCTGGGTGTGGGTCCTGTGTAAAAATGCTGCTTTTGTTGCAGGAGGGCTCTGGGCCACCATCTGGGGCTCTAGTTTGGAAGATGTTAGCCTCGTGTTCTTCGGATCTCAGCCTTGTGTGGTCAATGTCACCACAAGAACTTCAAGAAGAATTCAATGCCAGATTCCTCCCAGGGTAAGTGGATTCCTTTGACAATGTCTTTCTATCTGGGCGGGCAGCCACTATTACCAGAGAGTTTTCAGCCGACCGCTTCTGAGGACTGACTCAGAGGAGATGAAGTTCTCATGCAAACAGTGTGCTTCTGTTGTGTATGCCGTCTGCTCTTCTATGAAGAGAAAGCTGGCTGTGAGCAGGGGGCTTGGAATTAATGCAAACTGATTCCTTCAAAAGCAGAGCAACCCGGCTAGTCTTTATTAGTCAGCTTGCTGGTTGCCAGTACCAAATACCTGACATACATGAGCTAGAAGAAAAAAGAAGAGAATTATTTTTGCTCACGGTTTCAGAAGTTTAGCCCATAGTTGGCAGGTTCTAAGGCACAGACGTCACAGGATAGGGGCTAGCAGAGTGAAGCCATTGACCTCACGGTGACCAGAAGCAGAGAAAGAGCAAATGCAGTGGAAGAAAGAAGCGGCTGGGGACAAGAACACATGCTTCCAGCACGTGGCCTGGGACTCACTCCCCTGCCAAGACCCCAGCTCCTAGTGTCCCATCCAGCTAGGAACTCACCAATAAATCAACCCATGGATGAGTGTAGCTCCTGCCGGTCTCATTGCCTTCTAAAAGCCCCATCTCTGAAGGCATTAGACCTCTGGGACATTTAATTTACTTATTTTATTTTTTAAAGACTATAAGAGATGGCAAAAAACCATTAGAAATGGTCCAAAATTTCGTTAAACAAGGTGATAGGAATTAGACAGTGGTGACTGTATTGCATAATGTTATCTTCAAATAAGTTGTTTAGGCTACCAGATATAAACCTGCAAAACTGGTTAAAAAAAGTTATAAGAAATTAAAAAGAAGAAAAAAATTAAACATTAACTGCCCCTTCAGTGGACCAGCAGAAATCAGCAGGGCAGTTATTCAGACTATCCCACATATACATAGATATATCATTTTTTCTTTCCTTTGCCTCATCCGTTTATCGTTTATCCTTTACATTGAACAGATTCTTTCTCATTCATAGTATCCGTTGGACCCTTCAGATTTTATTTACTCTGTCAGTTTCCCACACTAGCAAGACAATACAGTGTACATGCGTGTCTGATTTATTTCACTTACCAGTACAATCTCTAGTTGCATCCATTTACCTATGGAAGGCATGAATTCATCTTTTTTATAGCTGAGTAATACTTCATTGTGTAAAAATACATCTTCTTTTATCCTTTCCTCAGTGGATGCACATCTGGGTTGTTTCCGGGATCTAGCTAGAACAACTTGTGCTGCTATCAACATTGGGGCGCATATGTCATGTAGTACCATGTTTTTGCTTCTTTTGGAAAAATACCTAGAAGGGGAATAGCTGGTCGGATAGGACCTCTTTTGAGGAATCTCCACACTGATTTCCATGGTAGTTGTACCTCTCTGCCCTCCCGCCAACAGCGGAGAAGGGTTCCTTTTTCTCCACAGCACACCCAGCATTTGCTGTTGTTTGAGTTCTTGATGATAGCTATTCTTTCTGGCATAAGATGGTATGCCAGCATCATTTTAATTTGCATATCTTGAATGACCAATGATGTTGAACATTTTCCGTATATTTATTTGCTACTTGTATTTCTTTATTTGTGAATGTATATTCATCTCAGATGTTGGGGCTGGGGAGATAGCTCTTGCCTGGCAAGTGCAAGGTTGTGAGTTTGAACCTTGGTTCCCCCCACCTTCCACAAAAAAAAAATTCATCTCAGATACTCATTTATGCATTGGATCTTTGAAGTTTAGAGTCCTAACTTTAAAAAAATCTTTATATGTTCTAGATAAAAGTCGTTTGTCTGAGGGAGAGACAGATATAATTTTTTCCCAACTAGTGGGTTTTCTTTTTACTCTGTTGTTGATTCATTTTGATGTGCAGAAGCTTCAAAAAGATTAAACCGCAATTGTTAATTCTTTGAAGAATGTCTGGTGTAGTTTGTTTTTTTTGATCACAAACTTTCTACCTACTCCAAAGTCTTTAAGATTTGCACCTACTGGGCTGAGGAGATAGCTCAGCAGTCTGAGTGCCTGCTGGGCAAGCACAAAGACCCGGGTTTGATTCCTGGCCCCAGAGCCCCAGGTGCGCCACGTCAGCCACCAAAACCAGGCATGCCTGTAATCCCACCACTCAGGAGGCTGAGACAGGATGATCACTATGAGTCCAAGCTGCATTGAGAGACCCTGTACCAAACAAAGAAACAAACAAACAAATAAATAAATAAATAAGTAAGTAAATAGTACTGGTGAATAATAGATCGTAAGTCTTTCCCTTCCATACTCTCTCCCCCACTCTTCAGTCCTCCCCATCCGTGCCCATGTATGACATCTTTGTTTCCGCCTTGTTCCTTCCATTCATTGCGCTCCCGTCCCTTCCTTCCCTTTCCCTGCCCTCCGCCCTCACCCCCTTGCGCTCTTGTTCCTTCCCATCTTCCTACTTCCCAACGTCTCTCCTCCGTGGTCCTCCCAATTGGTCCTTGGCATCTTTCACACAGGAGAAGGAATGCTATATTTAATCTTCTGTGCCCAATTTATCACTTAAGATTATGACCTCGAGGTGCTCCCATTTCCCTGCCAATGGCTCACGTTTCTTCTTCTTCTTCTTCATGGCGGACCACATTTTCTTTATCCGTTCATCTGTTGACGGGCATAGGATCTGTTTCCAAGATTCAGCTATGGCCAGTTGTGCTGCCATAAACCTGGGCCTTCACGTGTTGCTGTGGTATGACGATGTGGAAGGACCCAACGTCAGTCAATGGAATTGAAGAAATACTTTAAAAAAACTTTCTTTTTTTTCTTAGCATGTCTTTTCTTGCCATAGAAATGCATCACCTTCACCTTTTGAAAAAAATTTCATCAAGTGAGTTACTCTTTTCCTTGCAGCTGTTTTTCTGCTTCAGTCTAGGTTGGTTTTCTAAGTTTATTCTACAGATTCCATCTCAGTACTTCTCTTAATTGTTTATACGTGTGTATTCACTGTTGTTTGGGGTACACATATTCTTTTTTTATTGTTATTTATTGGGGAGAGTATAATCTTCAGAAACAGCCTAAAAAGGACAATGTGGGAGGGAAGTTTCTAAGTGTTTGTCTATCTGAAAATACTCTTGACGGGTAGTTTAGCTAGGTGTAGACATTTATTTGAACTTGCCTTGTATGTTCAAAAGCAACCAGTGTGTTAATTGCTGATGACTCATGTTGACCTTTTGGCAGATCCTTCTGCATCTGTTTTACACAGCAATTCTCTAACTTAAGTGCTTATGTGTGCGAAATTCAAAAGCCACCAATGCAACCATTTATCAGCTAACTCAATATTGACTTTGCTTTCTTAAAAATAAAACTATATTTGATCTTAAAATTTGATTTTTCAAAATGGAGAGGAGGAGAAAGAAGGGAGGAAGGGAAAGGAAAGAGGGGAAAGGTAAAAAAAAAAGACAGAAAAGAAAAGAAAAAAAAAGGAAACCAAGCTTTTTCAATTGGGCAGAAGAGGAGGATGGGTTGAAGGGTGGGTAGGGGAATGGGAAAAAATCGAGTTATGTCGCATACAGGTGCAAATTCTCTATGGAACAATTATTATGTCAATCTAAGAATGTACCAATAAAATCTGATTAAAAAAGAAGAACCCTCATGAGATTGGGGTGGGCTTGGATTATGTAATGAGACCTCAAAAATGAATGAATAAATAAACAAATGTTAAAATTTAACAGCACGACAATCGATTTTCTAGGGGCTGGAAGGTCCCGTGGTGAATGTGACTGTGGTCAGCGGGGCTCACTCTGCAGTTCTTCCTGGAGCATTTACGTATGCTTCCGCATTAAACCCAGTGATCGTGTCTCTGAGCAGAAATAGCAGCGGTGTAGCAGGTAAAACACGGTGCTACTTGATCTTTTAGAATTTGTAAGCATCGATCCCATAAAAGACCAGCCAATGGCCTATGATTTTCGTTGCATTTTGAATAGTTTTTTTTTTTTTTTTTTTTTTTCTGAACACCAGGATGCTTTTCTCATGTTAGCTGTCATTGAATTATTTTTATACCTGTTTTCCTCGCTGTAAAACTTAGACCATTTCTATTCTGAAAATGATGTGAGAATTCAAAGATAATAATAGATCCTTATTGAGTACCTGGCAAATGCTAACAATAGCATAGACAGATAATAGAGTTTCATCTTAACATAAATTTATAAGATTGATAACTTTAGTTTATAGGTGAGGAGCCTAAGAAATAGAAGCCATAATAAGATTTTTTTTCCCCTAGAATACTATCTTTAGTAAGTAATAGAGCTAAGATCTTGGCACAAGCAGTGTGTTTGGGGACCTCAAACATGTAGCTCCCTGTGGTTGGTTTCTGGTGACTGGTTCTACTGCAGTGACTTCTTGTTACAGTAAGAGAATAAGGTGTTCTAAATTAAGAATAAGCCTTTCTGTGTTTTAAAAAAGGAATTTTTAGCCTCCACTACATGCAATAGATTAATCAATATTTAATGATGTAGACGATACGATGGGATGCAATTGTAACAATTTCTTGCCAAGACATAACAGTATAGATTTGGAAAAATAGTACAGAATATGTATTTTTGGTTAATTGAATGTCAGATAATAAAAAGCTAATGGCAACCTTAACGAAGGGTTCATTACTAAAAATGATCATTCTATTTCCCAAAGAAAACGCTTCAGTTTGACTTTTCTGGCACTGTTTTCATTTTCCATGGCTCACAAATACATAAATGAAAGGAAATGTTCTTTAACTTCTCCGTATTATCAACTAAGGTAGCACAGAAGAACTTGCTACTTCAGGTGGCCAAAGTATGCAAAATTCCCTAGTGGTGTAGATTCTTCCTAGTGAGGGAGGAAAGGGCGGAGAAAGCTTCATGCTGTATTTAGATTTCAGTGCTTCTAGATTTTTAACAATGTATTTAGTACAGGGTCTCAGAGTCTCACTGGGCAGATGGGACTTTGTGATCCTTCTGTTTTCAGCGTCCCAAGTGCTAGGATTATAGCTGTCTCAGTTGCCATCTTGGTGTTCCCCAGGGTGGGGCCAGCATGGCACAATTTTAGCTTTTAGTAAACATTTCTACTCACAATGAAAGAATAAATAAACTATGCCAGTGCCTTAAAGCCATCTAGATGACAAGTGACAAGAAGCCCAAGGAATCCCAGCTGTCCATACCCACGATGTCATGCAGTCTTTGAAGAACTTTGCTTTTATTTCTCTCTTCCTGTGGTCAGAATTAAGAACATGTCCTAAATGCCACAAGGCGTGGTCGACTTTGGGGAAAGCTCCTTAAGGTGAGGTGCTATGCATCTGCCTGCAAAGGACAGAGACTGTGACACTAAGAGGGGAGGAAGGACAACAGAAGGGGGCAGGGGAGGATGAGCGTGATGCACAGTAGGATTAGAGTGAGGTTTTGTAATGAGAAAGAACAAGCTCTTAGTGAGTCCCAGCTTAATCACTTGTCATGAAGAAAATGAGATGTTAAGTTAGCTGTTTATGGGAGTAAAGACCGTTTTGTGAATGTAGAAATGCTGAGAACCAGAGGAACTTCCTGGAGCTCCACTCTCCAGCGTGAGCAGGAAGCAGGTACAGGCAAAATGACATTCAGAAAGAGTTGGGTGGGTGGAAGGCTGAGACGGGAGGATTATTGTGTGCTTGAGGCCAGCCTAGGCTACATGGAGAGTTCAAGACCAGTCTAGACTACACAGTGAGAACCTATGTCAGAAAACTCAATCACAAAGCCTTGAGAGACAGACAAAGAGACAGAGAGAGAGAGAGAAAGAGAGAGAAAGAGAGGGAGAGAGAGAGAGAGAGAGAGAGAGAGAGAGAGAGAGAGAGAGAGAGAGGAAAAGGGGGGCAAAGGGAAACAAAGAAAGACAGCTTTGTTGGTCACATCTAGACATTTGCCATACATGAGCATGGCTTTATCTCTGCAGCCTACCATTGGCTGAAGCTCTTTTGCTCTGATTGGCTGAGCCTAAGCTAGTTGCTACGGAGAGCATCCTCCTAGGTGGGGCATTCAGTGTGCTTGCTGCTGAGTTGTGGCTCCTGATTATGCCTGGGAACTCAGGTGCAGAGGGAGCCGCAGGACAAGTTTAGCTCAACTCCCATGTAGCCGTAGCCTTCCAAACAGGATGAGGAGACACAAGGAAGAGAGTGCGGAGGTGAGGGAGAATGCAAAGTCAGTGGAGATTTCTCGGTATTCTGCAACATCTATTCTTTCCCATGGTGTCTAAGTTAATTCTTAGGCCACGTGACACAGGGAGGACTTTACCGCCATCTTGCGTATGAAAAATGTGAGGCTTTCAGGTCCTCAGTATGTCTCTCAGAGTCTCGGAGGTGGTTACAGGGCAGATCGAGGCTTCATACCAAGTCCCGATATTCTCGTCGATGCACAGAGCTTCCCTTTGGCTTTGGCTTTTCTCTTTCATGCAGCCTTTCTCTGCTGTTCGTCTCTGCTTGGCCATTTCTCATAGCAATGCCAGCTCGGCCACAGTCCTAAAGGGTAGAAGAACATCTGGGCACTTTGCCCTGAGCTGCACACTGAGGCCCAAGAGAGGCCAGCGTGTTGTTTCTACTTAGGTCTCCATCTTCTTTCACACTTATCAGCAGAATAGATCTCATGTTCCCTTATATTTTTATTTTGTCTTCTAGACCAGAAGAATAGCTTCAGTTATATCTTGGCTTTATTTAGAAGTCTTTGGAGCTCTCCCTGCCCACTGAATTAAGTAGAAACCTTTCAGAATTAGCTGTTCTCCTGCTTGGCCATGGAAGCGCTATGAGCAGTCCATGCCCAGAGAGCCCCTCCCTGTACCCATGAGTATCTTGTCTTCCAGAAGGCACCAGATTCCCTCTTTCCCAGCCACTACATAATTAAGTGGAAAAAGTACAAGACACTGGACAAAACTGTGACAGTTTATAAATTGAATTCTAAGTCCCAATTTCTCTTGGGCTTTATCTTCCAAGTGGAAGTCCAGGTACCATCTTGGCTTTACGATAAAGTCTTTCCTGACATTCAGAATGTGTTCATCTGGAACCATATTGAGACCCTGTATGGAAAAGGAAAAAAAGAAATCTCATTAAAATTAAGTTGTTATTAAAATTCTTAAGAGTGTTCTGTGACATACATCATGATCATGTGTTTAATCCTAAAGACAGTGTTAGCCGAGCTTGGTGTCCGAGGCCTCCCACCCCATCACAGCCACCAACAGGCTTCTGTCTACTCAGGAGGCGAGACGCTTTGCATCAGACTGGCACTTCAGGGAAACTACACAGACCTGCCTGTGGAGGTCCGTGTCCAGGATAACCCGGTTCAGGCCCACACGTGGACAGCGCGGGGCCTGCGGGTAGTGCTGCCGCCTCTGCCCGCCGGCCTGCACATCCTGTCGGTCTGCATCAATGGCATCGGTCTTCGCTCGCAAGGGTAAGGTGGACACTCGCTACTCATTGTGCGTCTGCTTGGTGCTCTGGTGCCTTGGCCGGGGAACTGTCTTTTGAGTTAGGCCCTTGCCTTCTTTTCTTTGTAAATGGGGGATGAAGATGCAAAGATCGCGTGAAGAGCAGATCCTGGAAATCCTGCGGAGTTCCCCATGAGGTGGCGATAGAGGGCAGATTTGGTTTACTCATGGGCAAAGGGGGTTTTCCTGGAGCTTGGTTGACGTAGGGCAAGGAGGAGCATACGGGTCTGGCTGGAGGCCTTTGCTGGAATTTCTTTACCAGTTTTGGAAAATAGGTGAACTCTATGGGACCAGTGTCCCCACACTTTACTGGCCCAGAGAAGGGCCCGTGCAATGCCTTTTCTCGACCATTTTTCTTTCTCTTCTTTGCAAGGCAGGACACCCACCCTCATTTCCGTTGTTCCATTTCTATCTTTTCTCTCCGCAACACAAAGAGCCCCACACTCTCCCTCATTCTTTCTCTCTAGCTTTCAGCTATTCCCTAACTGTGTCCCTGTGTTCTGCAGGGTCGATCTCCACATCCGGTACAGCACCGAAGTCCTCCACGTGGAGCCTCGCTGCGGCTCCTTCCTGGGTGAGTGGTCCTGAGGCCTCCAGGTCCTCTGCCTAGAGAGTGCCCCCAAGGAGCTGGCTCCCAGATGGTGCACTTGGGGTGGCCCAGGCAAGGAGCGGGAAGATCTGCTTGGGCTCCACAGGCTGGGGGCTGGGCCTGAAGACCTGGTGAGGCCCATGCCCAGAGAGCTTGAGAAGCTCCAGGACGTTTACGGATTGAGATGCACCTGGACTTTCATGAATAGAAAGGCTGAATGTCTAGTGGGTGGCGCTCCTGGGCACATATGAGGGAAACCAGGGAAGAGCATCCTGTATTAGATTTTTAGACATTGCGTGTGCAAAGAGAAGAAACGAATCTTTACTGTTCTTGCTTTCCCCTGGGGATGCAGAGGAAGGAACACATGAGAAAAAGGCCAATGCCACTATTGAAGATAAAAGAGGAACCTGGATAGAATGACCACTGAAGCTGGTCATTTTCAGACACACATAAGCGCTACGCATTGGGATATGAACAGTGGCTGGGAATGGGTGAAGCAGCCCCTTAGCCTTCTGGGTACAGGAAAATCCTTATTAAATCTCATTGACTTGGCTGCAGCGTTAGCTACGTTGCTCCAAGCTCTGCCTAAAGATAGGGTTTGACCTCTGATCACCTCCGTACCAGAGAATAAGATAATGTCCATGAGTGCAGCAGCACCTTCGTCAGCCTAGGCTGGTGGCTTTTGATGCCTTGCGTAAAGAGTATGGAAAATATACAAACGTAATACCATACGTAGAATGCTGAAACATTACTGAGAGTAATAGGGAACGTAAGTAGGAGACCTAAGTGGATTTTGTTACTTTAGCATGGTAATTGAATGAATCTAAAATTGTGGGGCTGACCAGATAGCTCAGCGGCTTAAAGCTCTTGCTTAGGCAAATGCTAGGACCAGGGTTCAAGTCTCTGGCGTGCCATGCTGGCCCTGCGCCCAGGGCATGCTTAGATGGCTACTGAGACTGGGCATGGTGGCATGTGCCTGTAATCCCAGCACTTGGGAGGCTGAAAACAGGAGGATCGCTATGAGTCTGACTGTGTAGTGGGACCCTGTAGACCTTGTACTAAGCACATAAACATAAATAAAATAGGGGTTGGGGAGATAGCTCTGAGGCATAAGTGCCTGCTGGGCTAGTGCAAGGTTGTGAGTTCGAACCCTGGTCCCACAAAAAAAAAAAAAAAAAGATACAAACATAAATAAAATAAAGTTGTGTATGTATGCTGTACTTAATGACCTATAAGATAGATTGCAGGAAGACTAAAATGACTTTTCACACACATATATATATATATATATATATATATATATATATATATATATATATATTGATCAAAATGTTGGCTTCAAGGATACATAGAGATACTTGAAAAGTTTGCCTTAGATATCTTTCCTACATGACATTTTATTTTATTTACCCTTTCCTGTGAGTTCTGGTGCAACGAGAATCATCTGTCCGCAAGATCACAAGATTAGCACTAGTGGGGGTGGGGTCGAGGCACCGAGATTTCAGGGGCTTCATTTCTTCCCTCTCTGTCTCCTTGCGCTTGCCGGGCAGGCGCTGGGCCGCGGAGCCATATCCCTGCAGCCGGATCTCATTTTCTGCTTCCTCCATCATAGCTCCACAGGTGCTGTGGGTCCCTAACAATAGCCTTTCACTTTTGCTTCCCACGTTTGTGCTCTAGGTGGGACCATCCTCAATATCTCTGGAGAAGGCTTCAGCCGAGACCCCGCTTTGGTCCGGGTACTTGTGGGCAGTCAGTCCTGCCACATCGTGGACTTGACAGACATAAGCATCCGCTGCGAGACCCCGCCGGCCCCTCTGTCGTCCGCTGTGGATTCTCTTTCTGTGCCCGTGGAGGTCTGGGTTGGCAACGCGTCTTCCGTCCACGGACCTGCGCCAAGCTTGGTGGGGAAGAACTTCACTTTCATGTATGAATCCTCGTCAACCCCAGCGGTCACTGCCGTGTGGGGAGAAGTCACCAACAGCAGCCTGAGGATTTATCTGGAGGGGAAGCACCTCTCTGACTCGGTCGTCCTTCTGGGGAGCTTGAAATGTGACCTTGAGACGCAGTCTTTTGGGGACAACACAAGCCTGTCTGGCTGTGCCTTTTCCCTGCACAATCTGGAGGTGGGCAGCATCTATCCTATCCAAGTCTGTCACAAGCACATGGGGCTTGCTGACATGTCCGCAGTGCCCCGGCACTTTGCAGTCATGCCGTGGGTAGCCACCAGCTTCCGGACGCACAGTCCAGAGTGTGGTTGGACAGCACTCACCGTGCTGGGGATGCCCCTGCAGTCTAGAAAGACACCTGTTCAGGCGGACCTTTTAGCTCCTTTCACTCATGTGCTATTGAGTTTGCAAGGTGACACGGTTGTCTGCCTGGTCAACCTGGTGCGTGACCACTTGGCCAGAGCTTCCTTCACTGTAAACGTCACGGTCCTGGTCAGTGCACTGGCCAGCAACTGCCAGGGGAACTGCACTGCCTTCATGCAGGAGGGGACGACTCCTGTCATGGACAGCGAGACTGCAGACCTCAGCGGGTCACTGGTCGCCATTCTGACGGTGGCACAGAGGCTCGGAAGCACTGCTGGTGAGCCACTAGGGTCCGTGGAGAAGCGATTTCGCTGTGACCTGACTTCCTCCAACGCGAGCCACATGGCATGCCGGCTTAGCGACCTGACTCCAGGACTCCAGGACCTGCTAGGCATCTGTACAAGGGATGGCTGTGCTGGTCAGGGCAACATCTCCAGGCTCTTCCCCACCAGGCCTCGCGTGCTTCACTACGCCCCCAGGAACTTCAGCATCCATGGCGGGGGCCTCCTGGCTGTGGAGGGCGTGGCTCTGAGAGGGCAGAACACCACCTCCGTCTACGTGGGCGGGCAGGCGTGTCTGACCAGGAGCGTCAGCTCGGAGCTCATCCGGTGCATCGTTCCTGCAGGAAACGGCTCTGTCACCCTGGAAATCCAGGTGGATGGAAGTGTGTACCACATAGGGGTCATTGATTACAGTGAAGCCTTCACCCCAGAATTGATCTCTGTCTCCCAGAGTGGTGACGTCTTGACCTTTGTAGTGGCCCGGATCTCAGGAGCTGCCAATATGGATATTTTTATTGGGGTGGTGCCCTGTGCAGGCGTCTCTGGCAACAGCACGGTTGTCCAGTGCGTGGTCCCCTTCCTTCCGGCTGGGGAGCACAGCGTCCGAGGCTACGACCACACCTGGGGCTGGGCCTCATCAGCTCTTGTGCTCCCAGTGAGAGTGATGGTGACCGCAGTGACTGAGAATTTCGGTAAGGCAAATGACAAAACAGGGCACTTCGTGCAAGCGGACTGCTAGCTACTGTCACCTCTAGGCGACAGAAAACCCAAGGTCATTCCATCAGATGGGAGGAAGGAGAAGCGAAGCTGGCTTCTTAGAGCCCCAGATTCTTTCTCCGGGTGTGTCTTTGGGACACTCTAGCCATCAGCTTTCTTTTTCATCAAGCAAATTCAGCGTATTCTCTTTAAGTGTTTGATTGCAATTTAATTTGATACTTTCATCTTTAATTTGTATTATTTTGTAAGAGATTATAATTTGATCATTTAAGTACATAAATACTTCTATTTTTGGACTTAGTACCAATTTACATGACTTCAAAGTTACTACGATTAAGTTTTTTTTGTAATATTTAACTCATGGTTTCAATAATGAGCAAGCAGTATAATATTGCTTTTTATCCTGAAGGCTGTCGGGATAGCTGTGCTGTTCTTTGAAGCAAAGAGTAATGTTGCAGAATGATATGGATGGGGTGATGCATTTGTATCAAGAAATGTATGCTTTGAAAATTCTGGAAGGAGTCACAAGGGACTGTGATACCTTTGGAGGGTGACACTGCCATTGGGGAACTTGATTTTCACTCTCATTTTTTTGTTCTTTGGTAGAAAAGTTCAAACTTGATCAATAATCACTACTGTCCTGCTTCATAGTTACATTAAAAGTCAAGCCTTTGACATAATAGGTTGAGGAGTACGGTTGGGTCTGACCACGCCCTGGAGGCCAGCTAAGCCATACCTCGAGTGCGCCCTGAGATATAGTTCCAGTCTCTGCCTGTAACCCCATGACACCCGTGGAAATCGAGGGTGTCAGGGACCCAAAACAGGGGTTGTGAATTGTGCAGGAGAGCAGGAGGACTTCCAGTGGGAAAGCCAAGGTTTGGATTTTGCCGTTGGAGGGATTTGCCACCACCACAGCCCTAACTTGCCGTTTGCTCTCCAAAGGCTGCATGGGCGGAGGGCTGGTGCATGTGTTCGGAGCGGGCTTTTCCCCGAGGGCCATCTCGGCGGCCGTGTGTGGGACTCCCTGCCAGGTGCTGGCGAACGCTACAGTGTCTGCTTTCAGCTGCCTGGTTCTGCCCCTGGATGGTGAGTGAGAAAACCTTCCACATACAGACATATATTTAGATTGTTCTTGTTTTGCCTTTACTGCTATACTGACCACCAACTTTTCAAGGTGTTCCTTGGAATTGAATTTCTCCATTCTTGGGGCCGGTGAGATGGCTCAGAGGTCTAAAGCACCTGCTCAGGCAGGCTTAGGCAACTACAGGGACTGCAGGTTCGATCCCCAGCACCACCTGCTGCACCAGCCCCACCCTCAGGGCAGGCTGAGCTGGCCATTCTACTAAAATGGTTCATAATGCCTTTTGTTACAGTCACAGGTCAGTGTTACATGAACGCTGAAAAATTCATTACTTATGTTTTTGACCAGCATCCTGTTATTATAGAGAAAATAATCCTGGTTTTGCAGCATGAGCTTCAGTGGCAACTGCATGCATCAGGGAGGATGTGGGCGCTTAGTTGTGTTCGGAGGCAAGACTGCGGAAGACATCGCTCTGTGGGGTGCAGTCAAGAGGTGGAGACTTACTGCTCCGGCCATCTTGGGGTTTCAGAGGCAGCAGAGCCGAGCTGTGCTATTTTCTTGTTCTTCAGTGTCCAGTAATTACCTGGTCCCTTATTCAGTAATAAAACAAACCATGAAAGCTATCATGATAAAAACAGCATGGTGTTGGCAAAATAGAATCAACCCCAACAAAATCAAACTAATGGCAAAATCCCAGGCCTAAGGATCAGTGCCTCAGAATAGAAGACCCAGAAACAGCTCCCCAAACACTCAGCCATCTTATCTTTGTTTTTTTTAATTTACTCTATTTATTTATTTATTTATTTATTTATTTATTTATTTATTTATTTATTTATTTATTTTTGTGGTACTGGGGATTGAACTCAGGACCCGGTGCTTGCCAGGCAGGTACTTACTCTACTGAGCTATCTCCCTGGCCCTCCAACTTATCTTTGACAAAAGGCCCAAGTGCTTTCGCCAGAGAGAAGATACTCTACTCTCTTTAATGGATGGCACTGGGGAACGTGGCTTTCTATGTGACAAGGATTAAACACAAAACCACATCTCTCACCATGCACTAAACTAAAATTGAGATGGGTCAGAGGTCTAGATATTAGTCTGCTGGAATATAAAATAGGGCAAAGTCTTGAAGACACAGAGGTAGGCGAAGAGTGTGCGAACGATACCTTCATCACACGGCACATATTTCAGAGACTCAACTGGAATCTCGTCATATTTAAAAAGATTTTGTGCAACAAAATCACTGTACAAAATGGGAAAAAAGTTTTACTAGGGCTGGGAAGATAGCTCAGCAGTCCAAGTGCCTGCCTGGCAAGCACAAGGACCCAGGTTCCAGCCCTAGCCCTGCATGCTGGTGGGCCCTAGACACGTTGGCCTAAAAACGGTGTGGTAGCGCAGGCCTATAATTCCAGTGCTGGGGGCGCTGAGACAGGAAGATCACTATGAGTCTGAGTGGTGTAGCAAGACCCAGTACCAAATAAATGATTGAAAAAAGGAAAAGCTTTTTCTAGTCATTCTTCAGACAAAGGACTAATATGTAGCATACATGGAGAACTCAAAACGACCAGACTCCCCAAATTTAAAGACTCAGGTCAAAAATGGACATGTCAAATGAATAGATACTTTACAGATGAAAAAATACAGACAGTGGATACATGAAGAAGCGCTCAGCATTAGCGGTCGTGCATAACACGCAAATGCAAACAGCTCGGAGGCTCCATTTCACTCCAGGAAGAAACGGCTGTCATCCAGGAATCAACACTAACAAATAACAAATGCTGGTGAGGCTGTAGGGAGAAGGAAGCCTTCTGCGCCGTTGGCGAAACCGTCTATGGGGCTATCAGTGTGGAAATCGGTATTTATTCTTTGCAAAATTGCAACTGCAGGCTCCACTTGATCCAGATATTCCTCTTCCTGTTATCTTTCTCCAAAGAAGTAAAAGCATGACACTACAGTGGGGTAGGCACTCCCGTGTTTACAGCAGCAATGTTCGTAAAAGCTAGGTCTTGGAACATCCCCGATGTGCATCAACAGATGGATGGGTGTACAATGAGTACGACTGCGTCAGAGGAGGGATGAACCTGAGATACTTACGTGCCTTGAGACCACACTTTCCAGGGAAATAAATTGGACCCCTGTGTTTAAATATCACGTTGTTTCTCTTGTGTGAGAAAATGAAAGCACAAATAAGGACTGAGATGGAAGGCAGACATCGGGAAGTGGGAAGCAAATGCTCACATGGGAAGGGAAACAGGGGAGGGGGAGGGAGAGGGGGAGGGGGAGGCAGGGCAAAGGAAGCCGGCGAATGGAGGGAAAATGGCAATAAAAGGCTTGTAGATAAGGAGGGGAGGGGGGAGGGGAGGGAGGAAAGCCGGGCAAGGTATGTGACGCACAGGCAAGGTATGTGACGCACAGGCAAGGTATGTGACGCACAGGCCCTTCCCTGCAACAGGTGTGGTGCCAGGCACACCAAAGGGCATTAATACAATTAACGAAAACAAAGTCTTCACATAAAAAACATCATGCCTGCTCACTGCTGTGACACGCACAGCCGTCATGCAAGCTGTGGCACGGGGCACTCGGTGTGCACAGGTGACGCTGCCAGCTTCCCAGCTCTGCGGTCCACGGCACATGGTAGTTGTTCCCTTGAGCTCTAGGGGAAAGCCCAAGGCATCACCATTGTCCCTGTAGGACCCTGCTGCACCTGAGAGGTGCCACACGTGTCCCGGCCACTGTCTTGTCAGTCCCGGCCCGTGTCTCATGCCTTTTGCTTGGGAAGCCACTTTGTCATAGGCGTGCCGAGTAGTATGCCGAGCTCCCTGCCCGACGGTTGGCCTGGAACGGAATGTAGGTTAGGTATCCGCTAACTGATGAAAAGGTCCTTTCCCACGAGTGTGGAAAAACTCTGCGATGTTTAATGTGTGAGGATGGCACTGTGCACTGAACTGTCTTAGGCAAAGAGGAGGGAGGCGGGGGAGGAGCCACGGTCCTAGAGGCACGGATTAGAAATCAGTGATCTTTCAAGGCCAGGCAAATTGTGGTAAATTGGGGGTTTCGAACTCCCAGGGCAAAGGGAATTATATTGTTTTGTTTAAAAAGATTTGAACTTTCTGCTGACGGACACCGCAGAGGAAGCATCGTCGGCCTCTCTTCCGACTGCCATCTCATCGAAGTCCGAGTGTCCCGAGGAGCCTGAGCAGCTATGGAAGCTCTTCAGTGGTGGGCTGAGCTTTGAAACAACTGATGAGAGTCTGAGGAGCCATTCTGCGCCATGGAGAACGCTCACAGACTGCGTGGTGATAAGAGACCCAAACACCAAGTGCTCCAGGGCTTTGGGTTTGTCACTTAGGCCACTGTGGCAGAGGTGGGTGCAGCCGTGAGTGCAAGGCCACCCCAAGTGGACAGAAGAGTCATGGAACAGAGAGAACATCTCAAGAGAAGATTCTCAAAGACCAGGTTCCCACTTAACAGTGAAGAAGATCTTTGTTGGTGGCATTAAAGCAGATACTGAGGAACGTCACTTTTGAGATTATTTTGGACAACATGAAAAAATGGAAATGATTGAAATTATGACCTGCCGAGGCAGTGGAAAGAAGAGGGGCTTTGCTTTGCAATCTTCCATAACCATGATTCTGTGGATAAGATTGTCACTCAAAAATACCACAGTGGGGACGGCCACAGCTGTGAGGTGAGGAAGGCCCTGTCGAAGCAGGAGACGGCCAGTGCTTCATCTAGCCGAAGAGGTCGGAGCGGTTCTGGAAATTTTCGTCACAAGAGATTTGTGAAGTCAGCCAAGCACAGTGGTGGCAGGGCCTCGCTGCTACAAACAAGACATGTTTTACACAGCGCGCACGCACGTGGACTGTATTTGTGACTAAATGTGTTACAGGTTATTTTAGTTTCTGTTCTGTGGAAGGTGTAAAGCACTCACAGAGGGTTTTAATGCAGGCTTTTTTTTTTTTTTTT